>JAEQBH010007203.1:0-175596 GCA_016808115.1 Tetrastigma voinierianum
TAAGGTAGGAGATGAGTGACTATTGGCTATTTTGTCTCTGATCGCCAAAATCAAATTCCGTAATTACCATTTTGTCCCTGCCATGGTTGATGCATTGACTCATGGCGGTGCTCATCTGTTCCACGCACCATGCTGAGTACGTGAGTCGCATTATATGTGCCTTCGTCGCTTCGAAAACCGATTCTGACACAGCGGTGCTAGAAAAGCGTTGCGAGCTCCATTGTCTCGAGAAAATTGCGAAATTTTAGAACACAACTCAGTTTCATGAGATGATTCCAGCGGTACGATCGTTTGGTAAATCGAGATCTGAAATTAAATTGCGGGTTCTGCCGTAGTGATTTGTAATCAAATTCAGTTTTGTATATTTCGGTGGAATTTCTGGTCTTACAATCGCATTGAATCACACATCTATGCTATGAAACCTTCAGTGTTCAGATAGCCGCTTACAAAGGGATGTTTGAGAATGATACTTCTGAGGATGAATGAAGTTGTAGCCGTGCTTGGGAAGCGATGGATTAATTAGTGACAAACGGGTAAAATTGCCTTAAGAACTAAAGCGAAATATATCTCGATGATGCTTTTCAACGGGCGGGCTGGAGCGTGTAGAGATTGTTCAAATTGGACATTGCATTGCGAGCTGGGATCAGAGCTTATGGTTGCTCACCATTTGGGTAGAGTTCTGTTCACCTTGTTAATTCTACTTGGAGGCCGGGTAGTACCTATCTTGGCGAGAATAAAATTAAATTCGGCAAGGGCTGTGCCGTCAGCGCTCAGAATGATTATAAAGGTGTAATTGATGGAACTGAGGTAGAGCTGCTTGCTAATCGGTGGGCTGGATGTGGCATCTGCGCGAGCGTCAGAGAGGGAAGGAAGGGTCGTGAGGGACATTGTGGCACTGATGCTAAAGTCAGTTCTTTCATGAGAGAAAGAGATAATGCTTAGATTGCTTAGTATTGGCATGCGAATCGAGCGTACCTTTCACTTACGTGGGGTGGGCCATGTTTATAGTGTATATTATTCCCAATTTGAGGTAGTAAAGGTTCACTTTTCCCATTGGATGGGATATTCCCATTGCCTTTGCTCAGTTTTAGAAGAGATATTGAAGGAATGGTTATTGAGAAATTTAATCTGCTCTGTTAGTTTATTCAAGATTTAGTTAGTTCTGAATTAATAAAAGTTATAAGAGATTCTTCCCGCCTTATTAGCGAAAGTGTCGATTTGCGGGATATGGGCTTTCTCTCAATTATCATGTAGGCCTTTGGGCGAGTGGATCTGGAACTGCTTTGTTTGGAAGCTAGGGGCTTGGGCGGCTATGCAGTGACTTTCTTCTTTGGGCTTGGCAGAGTGGGCTGCAGGCCCGTTTTCCAACCATCATCTCCAGTCCTTGTATATTGAGATCTTCTTCAATGAGAAATACCAAAATAGTGCCTGGAAAAAGTAAAATGTTATCAAGTGAGATTATGGATGATCTCAGAAAAATAAGGAAATCAGGATAAAAAAATGAGGAATATCAGTAGATAGGGTGTGGACTGAAGGAAGGTTTTAGGGTTAGGGTAAGCGAAAGAAGATGCTCAATCTTGGATTCTTGATACATTTGGACTTTGTTTGGCTATTTATAATGTACACAAAGCCAGGATGGTCGATCGGGCTGTTATAACCGTCGATCGACTAAGAAGCTTGCATGATTCAATGAAAAGCTGTTTTGACTTCACGAATCAAATCAGATAGGCAGGCCAAGCAAGTGAATTGCTTGAGAGCAGGACTAGTTCTTGCCAATGAGGCAGTTCATCTCTGCTTTTTATAAGTTGAAACCACATCATTTTGATGCTTTGCCTTGAAGCGCGCGGTTTATCTTTTGGTGTATAAAACTAACAAAATTTTTGTTTGTCTTTCTCTTCCATCCCTATCTTGAGCCTCCTCTCCGCTGCGCTTTATCTGTTATATCCGGTGGTACTCTTCCAAATCGACAATAGCCTCTTTATTAACGGCTGACACCTTCCCAGAGTGTGAGCATGGTCGGCAATCCTAGTTCATCGTCTTGCAGATGTATTTTTAAATGAATCAGGTAGTTGTTTTTCATCGTTTTGGACATTTGTTTTTCTGCCAAGTTGCGTCATTTATGAGGTAAGAATTTAAAATCCAATGTCTGGTTTTGATTGCCATTTCTAAAATGGGAAAATTGGATTAGCATGGAAAATAATTTAAAATAGTACAGAAAATGTTGAAGTTCTTATTCTATGGAGAATTTGACAAAATTCTGTTGATTATGTTTTGATATATATATATATTTCCTCATAAATGTATCTCAGCAGGACTCTAACCTAAGCCACCGCCCTCTTATGCTGACCCGGCTCTGTATAGCTATGTCTTCTTTGGCCTTAATTCCTCATTTATTATTCAATGATAATTTGTTGGAAATTCTATATTTGACCTGGCTTTCCTTTTAAGTGCAATGTCGTATCGTATCATTATGTTACACCCGAACAAAGTTGCCTCATAGAAGTATTTTGGGAATGAGTTGAGATTTCTGTTAAATATTTTCCAACTTCTTATAATGGGTGACAAATATATTTTTATAAATAATAAACATTATGTTGATTTAGATTATGAAAATATAATAACATCTTATATTGTATATTAAAAATATATGTAATCTTATAAGAGTATAAACTTTATAAAAATGTTTAATCAATAGAAAGAGTTGTTGTCTCAAATTTTGTAAAAATTTTTCAATTTTATGATGATTTTTTATTTTAATAATATATAAATGATTTATTTTATAGGTGTCATGGTGAATTTGTTGGACAGGTGAACCATGAACATGTAACTTTTGATTAAAACACCATTTGATTTTTAAAAACATTGCTATTTACATTGAGAAATGTGTGTTTTACATAACAAAATATTTTGAGGGCATTTTTTCATTGCAAATCAAGTTAGATGCACATTGATACTAGTATGATTTATGCAAATAAAAGTGAGGAAAGCTTATATCTTATTGTGAATGTAAAAGTGGTTATATATAGCCTTATAGTATGACTGGAAATAGTGCATCTACTGTTAGCCAGAACGAGGTGAAACACTGTGTGGAATTATTGAGCGGAAGAAAAACTAAGTCTACCAATATTAAATTAGAAAAAACTGAGTCCGCAGCATTCCCTCCTTAAACTAATATCATATCAATTGATGCATGGATTTTGACCCAGCTCCCACAAGTTCTTGCAACTTTCAAAATTAAATAACATTAAACAAAATTGAAAAGATCTACAAAAGCGGTCTGGTTCAAACATTAATCGATTTGATTGTATCTTGTGTAAGGTCTCTAAAATGGAACAGGATATTGATGTGTTTACTTCGACCATGCATAACGAGTTGCGAGAAAGGTTGATTGTTGAGCTATTGTGCGATAAATTACGGTTGTGTCACTTTGAGATTGATCAGTATACAATATCTTGTAACCGCACGCCTTTGGTAAGCGCAGAACAACGCAATAAATTATCATACGTAGTGGATGCTTATGGGGACCAAGATATAGCTCTGACCCGAATAAAAATACAAGCGAAAGTGCTCTTGCAATCTTCTACATCTCTGCATAATCGTATCGAAATCAGTGTTTGGGTTCTTTTCTTTTGAAATAAAACATCAATGTAGAGTCCCACTTGACATACCTTAACACATGTTTAGCAGCTTGGAGATGAAGTGTAGTAGGATGAGCCATGTACGGCTGAGAAGGCTGACCCTGAGCATCAAATCGGTATAGTGGAGTTAAATACATCAAACTGCACTGTGAGCATCGAGTATTAACCATTAGCTCTCCAGCGAGATCTTTCATCAACTTTGTTCTTGAATAATGGGGATTGTGCACTGGTGCAATCAGCCATTTGAAATCTCTCTAGAGAACATCGCAGTGTATTTTATTTATTAAAAAGATCCCATTGTCCCCATAAGATTTCTAGCTTGAAAAATGTATCGACACCCCAAATCACTCATTAAAATTCTTGTGTTAGAGTGTTTGAAAGAAATGAACAGAGATTCATCATTTCCCTGATAAAATGTAGATAGCTGCATTTTAAATTTATAGGGAAGAATAAGTTGAATAGTATCCAAGCAAGCAATAGGAGCAAAAACTTCTATGTAGTCAACTCCATATTGTTGAGTGTATCCCTTTGCAGCAAGTCGGGCCTTATACTGTCGATTTCACCATGTTCGTTGAGTTTTGTCTTGCCTTTTGAACAACTCCATTTGATTTTCCACCTTTTGGCAAGTTAGTCAATTCCCAAGTTTTTTTTTTTTTGCAACCCAAAAAACCAAGAAAAGAACTTTGAATTCAATGGTCATTTTTAGTATGAATGTCTTAAGAAAAATAGGGATTCGAAGGATGGGAGGGAGACAAAGTCCCACTTTGTTGAAACCAAAGAAAATATGCAAGAGATCTGAGGTCTCCCTTATGACATATATTGATGTTGGCCAGGCGGTGATGAGATTGCATGGTTCGTAGTGCAGGTGTAGTAATCATGTGTGGAAAAGGAATTATTCTCTCAATTTGATGACACTTTTAGTCGATCAAGATGTGACGCCTAATTTCCGGGGTCCGTTGACAACCCGTCAGCAGCCCGAAATTTCTATCTTAGGTTGTCTTGCACCTAGGTCTTATGATATCGGATCGGTACCCGACTACCATGGACAGGAGTTGCTCGACACCACTTCCGTACGATCAGTGCGAGACCCATTCAATCATATTTAAATTTAAAATATGAAAAGAAAATGAATAATTACAGTCCATAGGGGTCCGATCATGGCCCTCTTACAATAATTACATACCCGACTATTTATACAATAGTCTAAAATAATTTTATAAAAATCCTTATATACAAAACACTTTTACAAAAATAGTACCTCAGACATATGTTGCCTCTTGATACAACTCGTCGGAGGCGTCGTCTCTTTAATACCTCCTTATACGAAGGGGTCCACGACGGGGTGAGCAATTCTTAGTAGAAAATTTTTCATACAAGGGCTACACCCCACCTAAAATGCACATGCAATGGCAACCATGAAAATGTCCAATCACATTCCATATAAATAAATGCAATCTATATGAAATATTACGTGTCATGCATGGATTGTAGACTCCTCGTATCACAACGAGTCTCGACCAGGCTCTCTCAAATCTTCAATGCAAGAAAGTGTGAAAACCGATCATTGGTATTTCACTGATAACAAGCTGTTGGATGATCCTCGATATTCACTTGAATTTTTATCAATCCATTATGGTGTTCATGGGCCACATCTTTTTCAGGGTCACATCGTCACACGCCTTCCAACATTTTTACGGGCTTTCACCGCCCGTGATCATGTATAACCGCATATAAATTTGTGTCTTTCACCCTGGGGTAGGGGGGAGGATCTACCTCATCTTGCTACGTCTAAACACATGTGATTTATATTTATTATTGTTTTATACAACCGTGAGTCTCGATTTTGGATGTGGTCCAATTTCCGAGCTCACCACACATTCACCAAGAATGGTGAATAACAGTACCATGCACCCACACTCACGACTCGACACGATGTGACCATGCATATGAAATGCAATCATGTCATTTCATGCACTCATGTCATCTTACACACAACATTTATAAGATTCGAATAATTATATTTCCTACATATAATTTCCATTTATCACAATTTCTATGTTAATCCATTCATCACAATTTCCATGTTAATACATCACGCAAGCACATATTAACATGATTTTTAAGCACAACAGCATATTATTTATTTTTCCAACAATACACACAAAATGTAAATCTTGGACCCATGTAAAATAAGGCACCTCTTGGTCCCTTCATGACCATGAGCCTTTTGGTTCCGTATTACCTAATTATTATGATACCAAAACACACAACAAAACTGAAGATATCAATCAGGATCAAAAACAAACCTCAACACGATCAAGCCATAAGACAGTCTAAGAATTTTCAATATTCCGTATAAATCCACGGACTAAATCACACGACTATCGAGACCACGAAGACAACATGCCATTATGACACAGGCTAAAAAATATTCCAAGTAGGAAAATTCCTACCTCATGTAGTTTGTGAAACTCAAGATTTTGGTACCCACGCATAGCTCACGATGCGTGGATCGACTTTTTCTTTTGTTGCGACGAAAACCTATGGTCCATTTTCCGTAAATCTTAGAGAAGCTAGAAATTTCTCACTCTACTTTCTCTCTCTTTTCTCAATTTTCTCTCACTCCCTCACGCTCCTTTTGTCCCTTTTTTTATATTAATAAAGAAATTGATATTTTTGATATTAAGTTGTTGATTATTGTTATTATGTTTATGAAGGGATCACTAGTCCTTGGTGGTTATTGACCCTCATGGGGACAAAGTATATTTTTGTGATTCTATTGGACGTTCAGCGGGAAAGGAATTGAAAGGTGTTATTAATACGTAACTATTTATTTCTTTTTATTTTTATAGTAATTTTCCTGAATTATATCATTTGAGTCTCACACTATTATTATACTTTGTTAAATTAGTGCACTCAAAATATACAATGTTAAAGCTAACCGAGTTGCAAGAAATAAACTTATTTCGGAGTCTATTAAGGTATATTGAGTTGCACATTCTTTTTAATAATTCATAAAATTAGATCTTATTTGTTTAAATCTTATAAAAAGTTTTAAATTCATTTTTCAAGTGTCCTAAGCAACCATCAGGTGTTGAATGTATGGCTATTAATCGTAATATGAGAATCCATTGAAAATCATATCATTTCAGCGGAGTGAAAGGTAGGTTATTATTGCGTGCATTGATTCATATAAGTAGTACTTTTTGCTGGTTTTAGATTTTTATGTTGTGTTATTTAGTGCTATTTTTCTAAGTAACTTATGTATATATGCAATTTAGCGAAGAAACTATAAACAGAAAAGTACAAACATTATGGGGCGGAGAATGGGTGAGTACACATGAGCTTCGTTTGAAGAAATGTTATGGATGTTTGTTTATAAAATAGTATTGGATATTTGTATGACAGTATTAGATATTTCAAATCAATATTTTTGGTATTTTTTTGGAATTGAAAGTATATGTTTGTATGACAAGATTGGATATTATACTACGTTTTGAAAAATGTAGTCTAAATGTTCATGAACTTCGTTTTCAATAAAAAAAAAGTAATATTTTGTTCAGTTGTAGATGTAGTTAAAAGTTAAAAAAAACGTAGTTAAAAGTAGTTTAACTACGTCTTCTTTATTAGTCTTTTTTTTTGTACATAATAGACATAGTTAAAAAGTAGTTTGACTATGTTTAAAAATAGTCTTTTGTTCATAATAGAGCGTAGTTAAAAGTCGAAATAACGTAGTCTTTTGTCTGATTATAGACTACATTTTCTGACCAAAAACATAGTCTAAATATGTTAAAGACTACGTTTTTACTTTTAACTACGTCTAAAAACCTAGTCTAAACATGAGACTTTTAACTACACTCACACTTTTAACTACACTCAACTAGACTACGGTTTAGAAAACGTAGTCTATATATAAAAGACTACGTTTTTAAGACGTAGTCTAATTAAAAAATTGTTGTAGTGGCGATATTGGTGGTTTTTCAATAACAGTTCATTATTCTGCTCAACTATAAGGAGACATGCAATTAACTCAGAATATTTGGTAAGCGACCTCTCTACATATTCTTTGTGGGAGCATATTAGAGCATGAAAGTAAGATTGTATGTTTTCTCGAAGCATGTCCTCATACGTAATCTTTTCTCCACATATTTCAGCGAGGGCAATTTTTGAACAAGGTTGGTTGTAGTCACATCTTGACTTTAAATCTTGTAGTTGTAAATGAAGCCAGTATAACGGACCTTCGAAAATTCTGGATCTTTTGATGATCATATGTTCTTTCAAACTCATCCCGGAGGATGATGGATCGCCAGCCGTTAGATATTCACTTTTCAGGCCTTCATCAATATGATGGCGAAGGAATATTAAGGCCTTAGCGCGATCCTGCAAGGATGTGGTCTTTTTTCAAAATCAAAATAACAAAAACAATTTTTTTGTTGTTTTTTCTTTTCTTCTTCAAGCTTCAGTCTTGAACATTCCAGACGCAGGCTTCAGGCCTGATTTAAGAAAAGAAAATAATTCTTCTTCATCTTCAAGCATTAGGCTTGAATATTTCAAGCAATGGAAGCCGTCTTTGGTTTTTCTTATGAGTTCCAAGCTTGACTTTAAACACTAAAATTGGAAGTCTAAAAACAATTAAAAAAAAATTCAGACTATGAAATTGAAATGTACCTTTCTTGTTTTATGATTTTTGTAATATTGTATGAGGTATGAGTTCCTTGGATTTGAGCTTTCTGACTTTGAGATTGTTCGAGCTCTCGTGTTGATAACGTGTTGAAAGATAAAGAAGATGTTGAAAGATAAAAAAGAGATAGTAGAGATAATTTAAGAAGAAAACTGTATTTCCATTATTCCAGAAACCCATATATATGATATTCTCAGTCATTATCTAAGTAATAATTATTCACCGATAAATGTGTGGTCATTCACGGTTATCATACTGCAATAATTTTTAATTAGACTACGATCACGTAGTCTTTATATATAGACTACGTTTTCTAAGCAGTAGTCTGGTGAGAATAGTTAAAAGTGCTACAGTGTGGTTAAAATTCCCACATTTAAATCCGTTTTTGATGTAGTTAAAAGTAAAAAAAGCATTAGTCTTTAAATATATATTTAGACTACGTTTTATGCGAAATGTTGTCTATAGCATCTGAAAGACTAGTTTTGACTTAACTACGTCGTATGAACAAAACCGTCTTTAAGCGTAGTTAAACTATTATTAACTACATTTTTTTGACTTTTAACTACGTCTATTATGTACAAAAGACTACGTTTTAGACGTAGTTAAACTACTAACTACGCTTTTTACTTTCCTTCATCTCTGTGTACAAAGATTACTTTTTCATGTGAAAATCTTAGTCTATTATGATTCATTACATTTTCAAAACATTATCAATATATATCTTCCAATCTGTCCTTAAAACATATACTTTCAATTCCAAAAAATACCAAAAATATTGAATTGAAATATCCAATCTTGTGCTTCAAATATCAATACTATTTTATAAACAAACCTCCATACTTATTTCTTCCAAATGAAGCCTTGCAAGTACTCGACCCATTCTCGCGCATAATGTCGATCTCTTAACTGTTTATAAGTTTTCTTCTCACAAACTACATATATACATAAGTTACTCGAGAAAAGAGTACTAAATAACACAACATAAAAAATCTAAAACCATGAAAATTTTCCTTATATGAATCACGTATGCAATAATAACCTACCTTTTCATCGGTTGAAATGATATGATTTTCAATGATCTCCTTCATATATATGATGACATAATACATTCAACACTGATGGTTACTTAGGACATGAAAAAATGAATTTAAAAGTTTTATAAGATTCTAACAAATAAGATCTAATTTTACGAATTATTAAAAGACTATGAGCTCAATATACCTTAATAGACTCCCGAATAAGTTTTTTCATTGGAACTATTTCGGTTAGTTTAGCATTGTATATTTTGAGTGCACTAATTTGGCAAAGTATAATAATAGTGTGAGACTCAAATAGTATAATTGAGCAAATTACTATAAAAATAAAAAAGAAATAAATACTTATGTATTAATAATAGTACGGAACATATTGAGCACTTGCGGCTTGATTTTAGAGATTTCTCTCAACTTTGTATTTTTCTTCATGAAGTTGATGTAGTGATCAAGTAATGATTTTCTTTCCTCAGCATCTTCTCTTTGTTGTTGGTTCAGTTTTTTTTGTTCTTCTAACAAATGTTGTAAGAGTTCGCTTGTTTTTGTTCTTTACGGAAGATTAAAATAGGTTGTAGGCGTAACCATGCCTCCAACACCATACTACATTATATGTTCGGAGTTTCCCAATGCCATTCCTAAGTATGTCTTTTTGATATTCCGATTCTTGTATTGATTCATCTTTACTAATTTGTATATTCATCGATATGTAGATAAGCGAACCATACATTAGGAAGTTATAAAAGAATATATAATTAGCTATTAAAATTAACAATAACATATTTACTTACAATTTTACGTATGACTTCTTGGATGATTTTCCCTTTGTCGGAACCATCACCTTTTGAATAAACGACTTTACATACAACACTTAGTCAATGTCTTCGTGATGCCCATCACTTTTTCTATAATTATTAGACAACAAATATTTTAATAAAAAATTAGCTAATAATTACTCAATGATGTAGAACTAAATATTCAACACTTACTATCTTTTCTTCCACCTTAACAAATTCATGCCTAGATGAATGATGTCGATACTCATTGCTTTTTGCTCTTTCCTTGTGACACATACATTCTAAAATTAAGGAACTACCTCTTGACAAAGGCATTCCAAGCATCGCATGAATGGATAGTTCTTCAGGAGGAGTTGTCAAATAAGAATTCGCCTATCCTCAATGGATTGAGAATTTATCAACGAACTTAAATTTAATCTCATTTTGTACAAGCGAGATGACAAAATATGTTTCTTTTCCTTCCAAGCGGCACATTATAAGTTTTAAAAAATTAAGAAAAACTCACACCTTGTATAAAATGGAAGTAGTTTAAATGGTAATCTTTGTGATCAGGGATGAAGCCAATCCATTTCTTCGAGTTATCTTTATATCCAGATTAGTAGTTATACGTAACAATCACCCTAAACAAAGAAAGCAAGTCGAATATAAAACCCGAGGATACTAATCATACGGAATGATTTAGTGCAAAATTAGAGCATACCTCATTCTTCTCATTTTGCATCAATGTCTGCAGTGAGAACCAATGAATCTGACCCCTTAGTAATGGGAGTTCTCATATTGGCGACATCGAGAAAAAAAAAGGCATTTGATTTGTAGAATTCTAACTATGATTATTTGAAGGGAACAACGAAAAAGATCTTGATCTTGAATAAACAAATTCCGTCTACCAGGACAATGTGAAAGAAAAATCTTCATTCTGAGTAGATAAATGTGTAGCAATGTATGACTTGGCAAAAATCATACCCTAAGATCTTATTCAATTTCCCGTCTCAAGATCTCTAAGCTAGAATTCTGATAAGGATTAATATTATTCAGCAACCATGTCACATCCCATAAAGTTTCTTACTTCCAACTTTTTACTACTAATGGGTATAGGATACTTTTTTGATAACAAAGGCAAACATTTTTTCAAAACAATAAATCAAGACTTCATCTATCAAACCAAAAGAAAAATGATCTAGTTTCTTGAGAGAGAAAAACTATATATTGCTAAGAAACTAACAACCACTTACAAAAGATAGAATCTTTTAACTTCAACACAAGGGCCGCACAACTCACCTCGAAAAACTTAGAATTTCGCAGGAGATGGCATTGGTGGAGAGCTTGAAACTGAATTATGATCCCCATTTGAAACTTCCCTTGGCGTCAAACTCTATTTAATCTTGTGGAACAAATCAAAACCCTAAATTCCTGATCAAACTCAAAATAGAGCGAATCAAATCAAACACCCACAAAACTCCTAAATTTCCCGAACATTAACTACAAATCAAGCTCTGATCACCTTACTACAAAAAAATGATAAAAACAAACTCAGGCTGTCTAATCTCAACTCAGTTCCATCTTTATATCAAAGTTCCTCTGCAAACTACACCCGACGGATAAGAGAAAGCGAAGAAAGAGAGCAATGATGAAGCTTGAGGAAAGAAAAATTGAAAGGAACGGCGGGGAGAGAGAGAAGTACCACCCTCCTGCATGGCGATTATCATAGCGTGCTTCTTGGATCTGTTCTTGGCTGCGACCTTTTGTCTTCTTTCCATCAACTGCGTAACCATTACGTTTGAAATTTCTAATCCCAAATATCACTATCTTCTCAATAAATTTAACATTTTTATTTTATTTTAAAGTAATAAATTTAATTACGTCTTTAACAAGACAATCTTTTAGATTTCTTTTCTTTTATAAGCAAGTGCGAAATAGTTTAAATATTTTTAAGAAAAAGGATAAATTTTTTTTAGGAAAAGGATAAAAGATGACATTCTTAGTTAGGAGAGAAAAAATAAATAATTTTTTTCCATTCAAACGTGGCTATATAAGGTGATAAGAGAGGGTTTCTTAAAAAAGAGGGTATTTTTAATAAAAAAAGGATAAATTTTAGGAAAGGATAAAAGACTACATTCTTAATTGAGAGAAAAAATAAATCTATGAATTTTGAGTTTTATATTGAAATGCGTCTTAAGTAAGGCTGTAGTCTTTATATTACTCTAAGATAATACTGAAGACTCTGACTTCATTAAAAGCGTAGTCTTCTTATGTGCATATAATATAAGACCTACGACTTAATTAACAACGTAGTATTTTTATATTATAAGATAATATAATTTCTGAGTTTAACTAAGAAAATGTAGTCTTTTTCAAAATTAAGATAATATAAGATAACGTTTTTAATTATAGATGTAGTCGTTTAATTTATAATTTGTGAAAGCGTAGTCTAAAATATTAGACTACATTTATTACTAAACGTGATACTTTCTAAAGCCAATTGTAATTACCATTTAACTTTTAGTAGTAGTGTCGATGAATCATTTATAATAAATTCTAAATTTTCATAAAAGATTTTTTTAAATATTAAATTATCATATAAATTATATGAAAAAGATATTTAAAAGTGAAAATAAAATAGTTAAAACAACAAATTAAGTTTATTATATTAATCATATATTATAATTATTATTATTTTAAAACACCTATACTCTAGATATAGCAAAAAATATCAAATTTTATAGATTAGATCTTTGAGAGTCTCAATTACTTCGCTAGTTACTTAAAAAATTAAATAAAAAATTCGGGTCAATCGGGTATTGAAACCTACAGCTACGGGCCAAAGCGGGTTGGAGCCAAATTGGTCCGTTTTATTCAGACCTTAAAATTTAAAAGGTCCGACCCTCTAAAGTGGGCTAACCCATGACACGCGATCCATTGTGGCTGATTTGATTCATCCCTTTGCATCGGCATTGGACCGGTGTCAGGGCTATTTTAGCCAAATAGATCGATTCAACTTATAACCCGTCCACGATTTTAGGGTATCACCACAAGTCGGCCTTGGCTACAAACAAATAAACCCGTTGGGTTGACCATCTGCTAGGAATGATTATATCAACTTCTTTTTTTATTCGCCATCCGATGTGGGATAAGGAAAGTGGGTCACTTGCGAAAAAATCAAGAGAAGTAACTTGTAGCGAAGGGGGCTTAAACCTTGGTTCTCAAGGTTGACAAAAAAAGGAGGGCAAATCACTCTGCCATAGTCCTTGAAGGATTAAAACAGTGATTCTACTTTATATGTATAGAATATATATGTTACACATTATGATTTTCTTCCATTTTAATTTAAATACTTTATATATTTTATTTGACATAATTTAAAATATCAATATCATTATATAAAAATCAATAAATAATTTTATAAATATTATTAATATTTACTTGCACATCTTTTTAAATTATTCTTAATTATAATAAAATATATAATATATATTTATAACGTCATCGATTTAACAGTGATTCGACCATCAGTCCGGCAGACAAGCGTGAGCGATAACGCTTCAGATTCATTGACTAATATGATTTAAAAACATTGGATCTAACAATAGATGAACCTTTTTGTCGAGTAGGTTTCACCCAAAGAATGTATGTTTACTAGCTGAGAGCTTCCTCCAAATAAAGCAGGGTCATAGCAATTCTTTTCAAAAATAAATATTCCGCACTAAAGAACTTCGTTTAGAAATCTGTTTATTGATCGAGTTTAGAAAACATATAAAAATAAATTATTGAATAGATTTATTTAGTTTGTACACAAATTTAGACTCCCTCACCATTGAAATTTCCATTAATAGACAATGAACCTAAATTTAAAAAAGTGATAAATAGATATTATATTGTTTAATTATAATAGTATATAATAAGCCTCATCACAACTAAATTTAATTTTAAATTGAAGTGTAGATTCATTGATATGCTTTGAAAAGGCAACTTTGGTTAAAAGCAGTAAATGAGATGCAAGAAATGTGAGAACTAATTCTTTGGCTGAGATGTAAAATTTGAAAACGGGACATATACCTCAGTGAAGGTGCCATTTAGATAACGTTCTTCTTTCAAAGTTAAGTATTTTCTTGTACTTGTATGCTGCTGTATAGTTCAGTAATGAAAGAATACGTATAAGAGCAAACAAGGCATAGCTTGATTCACATGCTAAATAAACATCACGAATGCATATTCGAGTTTGAATATTCTAAAAAATTTAGTAATTAATAAATCACGTGTGAAGTTGATGAAAAAGAAAGCTCACAAGAGCATGAAGTTGGGCAATTAATATGTAATGCAGCTTAATCTGGAGGGTAGCTCAGTTGGTCTAAGGTCTTGGGGTTTAACTTGATAAGACCTAATTTAAATGAATTTAAGATGGAAGGGAGGGAGAGTCCCAGGGTTTGAGTCCCATCGAGACAAAGACAAATTGGTAAGAAACATGATACTATGCAAGTAAATAGTTATAAGAAAGTATGTATAACAAAGGCCCTCTTAGTCACTCTTGCATTCCAAGAAATTTTGCAAGATGTTTCCATAATTGGTTTCAGGGTTTGTTTTAAAATAATTAGTGGAAGTAAATAAGGAATCAAGTCATCTAGTTTTGAATTATCTATGATGTGCAACATAGAAACGAAGCCATTTTTAAGCGATAGTTAAGAGTGATGAATATTTCTTAAAGAATTTGAACTTTATGGTTTTCCATTTAAATGGTTATGATTTTTGCTACTTGGGGGAGAAGGGTAAAATTCAATAAAAGAATCAATGATAAACGAAGATCGAGAGAAAGTTACTAGTTCACGGTTTAGGGGCGAGCAGGTAATTGAACTACCATTGAACATAATAAAATAGCATTAAGAACTAAAAATGAAATTATGGATCTAGAAAGGGGGAGAATAGAAGGAAGAAGAGGATAGATGAACGGTTGAGAATTAGGGTAAGCGAAAGAAGATGCTCGATCTTGATATATTTATATTGAAAACCTAATGTGAAAATTTTGATCCAAAAACCAATGTATTAAAAATCAGACCGATAATTGAATCAAAAAAGTTACTAGTTCACGGTTTAGGGGCGAGCAGATGGAGTATTTGTGTCCTTACAGGATTAAAAAGCAGATCGAGAATCGGGCAGAAAAGGTCATGGGTTAACAATACAAAAGCGAGGCGTCGGGTTTTGGTCGGTGCACTTATGCAAGGCCTACAAGCTGGAATGTACTCATAGTTGCCCAAATTTCAATTTGTTTCTTCATATATATGGAGATATAAGCCCTTAAGCTAAAATGTAAATAAATTACCTTTTAAATTTATTTAAAATTTTTTTGCATAAATTACCTTTAAAATTGTCTCTAATAGTCATATTAATAGAATTAAATTGTAAAACCCCGTAGAAAATTTTAAGTTCAATTTCAGATAAGAACAAAGCGATAATTTCACCAGAAATAGTGCGGAGAAAGTTGGGAATTTTCCTAGATCTCGGATGACCGACGGATTGCCGCGGGTTGGAATCTCGTCTTGTGAAAATTAGCTACCTAGTCTAATTTCGTTGAATTCCGAGATAGTCGGAATTTCACGTATTTCGAGGAAACGTGTGTTGGGCGACACATGGCGAACCATGTGGTAACACATGGCAATCCATGTGAGTGACACATGGCAAGCCATGTGTCACAATGCATGGCAAAGGCATGCATGTGTGACACATGGCAAGCCATGTGTGTGACACATGGCATGCCATTTGTCAACATGCATGGCTCTTTGCCATGCATATAAAGGGCTCAATGGGCTGTTGGTGAGAGACAGGGAGGCTCAAGATCAATTAAAGTGGGAGCAGCAAGGAGAAGAGGAGGAAGGGAGGAAGGAGAAGGAAAGGAGAAGAAAGGGAGGAAAGGAAAGGAGGAGAGGAGGAAAGGAAAGAAAGAAGAGGAAGAGGGGAAGAGGAAAAGAAAGAAGAGGAAGAGAGGAAGGAGTGTTGCTTGCGGTGAAGAGCGAGACCTGGGCAGTAAAGGGCAGGAAGCGTGCTCTGAGAGGTAGGTTTCCTCTACTCGGTTGGCCACATACACCTAGGGGCAGTATGTGGCCTCTGGGTTCCGTCCGAGTTTTCGGCGAATTTGGATGTTATTAATTTGTTTGTGTTATGTGATGGTCAAAGACCAGGTTGCAGGGTTTGAGACTGTCGAGATTGAACTTGTATTTATGGGATAGCAAAATCAGAGCATAATGGAGAACGGGGTGTGCCCAAATTTCCAGCACCCTTATGAATCGGCAGCGTCAACTTTGAAATTTATAACACAAGTCAGACTCCGATTCGCGCGTTCTTGGACTCACAATCTAAGTTGAGTATAGATTTAATAAAATAAAGTTCTCAGCCAAAATATAGGCTGGAACATTAGGCTAGGTCATAGATAGTTGAGGAATAGCGGATTCACAGTTTGAAACACATTTTCGAAGCAGGTTTGTAATCGAAATACTTTGGACTGTATAACAGTATGGAATCATGTGTTGGATTTCTTGTGGTATTTATGGCGGACTTTCTTGAAGCTAGTCGGATTATTTCTTAGGCCAAGCATGGCCGGATTTATGGTCGGGAATGGCTAATGTGTGTTATTGTCATGAATTCAATGACATGCTAAATATGTGAAATTATGTGATAAAGATGGAAATAATTATATGCATTCGGTTGTATGACTGACATACTATGTCTCGGCCGAAGAATATGAATTATGGCATTACTTGCCTAAGTAATGGTTGAAATTATTTTAATACATGCTTGAATGATGTGTTGACATGAAGGAACTGAATGATAGAAAATATGTAGTGCATACTTATGTGATGTATTGATTTGAATATGTGGAATATTAACATGACTGAATGTATGTTAAATATCTATGATGTTGTGTGCATTAGACATGAGTGTTCATAACACACATAGTGTATGGTGTAGAATGTCCATGTAGGAGTCTTCATACATTGGTCATGGGTTGAGTGCGATGCTGCGAGTGCATTACATTGAGTGTGTGAATGGCACCACATTACATGAAAATGTGTTCATTGTATTGATTTGGCACTGCATTTGGTGTTGAATCGTGTGGGCTTGGGAATGGGACGAAGTCCTATTGAGTTCCACAGTGTTAAACGAAAATGGAAAATGAAATGTGTCGAGCGTAGCAAGTAGGGGATTGATACCCCCCTCAGGTGAAAAGCCTAAAAACTTGGTTAGACAACGTATCCACCAGTGAAAGCCCGAAAAATGTCGGAGGGTGTAAGAGACCCGCGGTGAGACCCCGAAAAGTTCTGTTGCCCAAAAAGACACGAAACGATTAAATAAATATCACATAGACTATGGGTTGTGAGATGGGAGTCGGGACTGACTCAGTATTGATTTCCCATTAGCACTTGCATTGGGTGGCGGGTTGAAGGTTGACCGTGCCCAGGGCATGTAGAATGTCGTCTCATACATGCATCATATGTTTTCCATGATAAGATAACATGTATGCAGTTAGTTTGTTGGTTTGGTAATGAAATGATCATTTGCATATTGCACCCTAGGTGGGAAAATGGCCTGCTAGGATTTATCTCTACTAGGCGTTAGCTCACCGTCGTGGGACCCTCTTTCGAGGGTGGGTGGAGTGCGGGTAGATGACGCTCCTTACGGTAAGGTTATGAGCGGGGCGGACGTGGCCTTGATTCTTGTTTTATGTGTATATTAGAATGAACTAGTTTTAATATATGTTTTGTATTAAGAGTGATGCCGTAACTCTTAGATCTATAAATGTATAGTCTTCTTAGTATGGGCCCAGTATGGATGATGGGCCCTATTGGGTCATTTTATGAAATATGGGTCTCATGATATGAGACACACGAGGAGTTTCCACGAGTTGTGGTGAGTGAGCGGGACCCGAGTTTAGGGTGTCTGACTTAGTATCGAGCATGGGTACCGCAGTGCCTGGGGCTTGGGGACTTGGGCTTGGGCCGTAGTCGATCGGTCTGAGCGTCTGAAGCCGGTATCAGCCAGTGTGAGGAGCTTGGGTTAGAATTACCTAGTGCTCGGGAAATTGATATCCAGATCATAGTTTGGTATCGAGATTACAGGTAGGAGGTTTTCAGGAGTCCCTTTGGGACGGGATTGGATCTAACATGCATTGTGTGTTTTCTGGTTTATGCTTTGATTGTACGTGATTGTGTGTGCAAATTACTTAAATTATATACGTGGTAGGATGTATATAGGAAATGTGAACACTAGGGTTGAGAAACGTAACCTTAGGAGTTCGGGAAACGAACGGATGGTTCGGGATATTAAGTCTATTATTGGTCGACATGTGTGCTAATAGTTGGACACGAAAATGATTCTAAACTTGTTGTTTTACTTATGTAGATGGAAAGTAGAGGATGGGGGCGTAGAGGTCGTCCACGGGGTGATGGTCGACCACCACCTGTTTTTTGACCGACAAGCCTTCACTTAGAGGCCAAAGCAGGTCTTTGCGATAGCGATAGGCACGAGGCTAATCGACTAGGGTCGGGGAGGAGTGCTAGTAACCTCAGGAGGTTCAAGCACCATCCCCCGGCGTTATTTGGAGGAGGGACCCAGATGGTAGCCAACCATTGGTTCGTGGAGTGAGAAGGATTCTTCGGGCTATGGAGATTACCTCGGATACTGCTCGGTTATTCTGGCTTCATTCCCGACGAGGGTGAGTCCATATCGGTGGGAGTGGGTCCGCGACTTCTAGGGACTTGGAACTATGACATGGGATGATTTTAAGCGGAACTATTCAGCAGGGAAGTACTTTGGAAGCTACGCTGAACATGAGAAGGCCCGAGGTTCCTTGGTGAGATAGGGGATGATGGTTTGGCCGCGAGTCGTGGCCAGTTCACGAGTTGGCACGTTTCGGGGATGATGGGTTGAAGTTGTCCATCCAGCGGGTGTAGGACATAGCTGAATGCGGTTCTGATGGTTGAAATCTGACCTTGATTATTGGCGAGAGGTAGATGACACTTTCGTGGCATCGAGATCTGGTGCTAGTGATAAGAAAGGGGAGCGAGCTTCTTGCGGGCTCAGGAAAGGCGAGAGGACCTTGTTCCCGCGGGGTTTCAAGGGCGGGGCCGGCCACGGGACGGCGGTCAGGGTTACAGAGAGTCAGTGGGAAGATGACATAGCGGAAGCGTCATCGAATCTGAGGGGGTTTGAATCGAAAGGACACCACCGGTCCACATCATCGAGTGGGACATGGCTTGAGACTCGGTATGTTCCTCATACTAACCGCAGACGAGGAGGCAGGTATCGGTCTCGAGTGCGATAAGAGCATCGAGGTGTTTCACCGGGCGGGGCCCGAGGGGCCGGAGTATGGGTCGGGTCGAGGCGAGTGTGCAGTCGAGACTTTGAAGGGCTGAGGGCGACTGTCCCTGCGCCGTTACTCCATGACCAGGCGTGATGGTCGGTGATTCAAGGTACGTTTCTACTCTCTTTGCGCACGTGGGCAAGGGTGTTATTGGCTGGGTGTAGCGTTGTACATTTCTATCTTGTGTGAGAGTATTGGGTTTAGAGGTTGAGACTTTGGAAGGCAGAGGCACTACGTGTGGTTCTCCACAAGGCCCAAGGCGAGTGTTCGGATATATCGGGGATGTGAGTTAGAGATCTCGGGATTCTACTCACGGTGGACCTTCGGGTCATGGACATGGGGATTCGAGGTCATCTCGGGATGGGCCAGTTGTGGCACATCGGGTTGTCATAGGTGTGACCATTATGAGTTACCTTTACACACCAAATTGTACTTGTGTCGAGTTTCAAGGGAATAGGCACGATGTTTCACCCCATACTGTGTACGATTCACGATGGCACGGGCAGTTGACGGGTTGGCTAGCTAGCCTTACACTGGAGGAAGAGGTGAGACAAGATATGAGTCTACTTCGAGTGGTTTGCGAGTACAGGTGTTTTTCTTTGACGAGGCTACCGGTTCACCTCCAGGGATGGGTTTAACGTGAGTTGCATGTGGGACGTCGCCCATTTCTATGACTCCGTAGGATGGCGGCCCGAGTTGGGTTACGGGGAGCTCAAGATCAGGATACGAGTTCTTTAGGCAAGGGTTTCATTAGACCAAGCACTTCACCATGGGGTGCTCAGGTTCTATTTGCGAAGAAGAAGGATAAGACCCTTCGGTATGCATCGGTCTGAGATAGTTGAATGGGGTTACAGTCAGAATCGGGTATCCATTCACGAAGTTGATGTTTATTTGATAAATTTTGAGAGGGCGCGAGTCTGCCAAGATAGACCGCCTTGGTTACCATGCGGTCGAGTTAGGGAGCGGACATCCTAGTGGCGTTCGGGACGCGGAATGGAGCACTAAGTTCTGGGGTGATGCCCTTTGGATTGGCTGAATGCGCGTAGGATTCCATGAGCCTCATGAATAGGGTGTTCCCAGCCCTATTTAGATCAATTTAATGGAGGTCTTTGTTGATGACATCCTGATCTACTCCCAATTAAAGGTGGAGCATGAGGATCACTTGAGAATCGTACTACAGCTTTTAAGGGATCATCAGTTGTATGCCAATTTCAGTAAGTCTGCGATTTGGCTTCTTGAGGTAAAGGGTTTTTTCTTAGGACCGCGTGGTGTCGGCAGTGTATCAGTGGACCGGGAAGGTTGAGGTTGTGAGTGAGTTTAAGGGAGAGACCGAAGTCGGTCTACATTGAGATACGTAGTTTGTTGGGATTATTGGGGTGTAATCCACGGAGGTTTATAGAGGATTTCTCCCGGCTAGCAGCGCCTATGACAAGATTGACCCGGAAGGAGGTCAAGTTTGTATGGGATGACTCATGTGAGAGAGCGTTCTAGGAATTGAAGAGGAGGCTTACTTCAGCTCCTATTCTAATAGTCTCAGAAAGGGGACAAAGGAGTCTTGTAAGACTAGAAATTAATTTGGAATAAGGGCAAAATCGTAATTTTGATTACAAAATTGTAATTACAGTTAAATCATAATTAATTCTATCCAAATCTCCAGATATTGAAGCAGATCTTCGCGCTAGGTAGATCTGGCAGAAATCTGTTAGCACGTAAATTTCATAATTTTACGGGACGGTCGAATTGACACGCTTTAGAGCATCGCGTTTAGTCTTGTCCAGTAGATTTTCGATGCGACCAGTCACATATAACAAGTACTCATGTTCCATAAATGGTATGAGTAGATAAATGATGAAGCTGGATGGCTAGGAGTAGTCTTAGAATATCAATTACGGTCAAATAGGGTTCATAACGGTCATTTTTGGGAAAATTTTAAGTCACAAAAAGACAAAAAAGCCCACTTTCTGATTCTTCTTCTCCAATAAGAAAGGGAGGAAAAAGTGAGAACCAGATTTTTTGGTCGGAAGCCATTTTTTGAGAGAATTGCTTTAGGGAAACCTCTCTAAAATATCAGCGGTCGGCCCAGGTCGGTGGTCTTGGGGCAAGAGGGAAAACGTTCTACGGACGGACTGCAGCGTGGACCCCGATTTCGCGAGTTTTTTGACAACTCTAAGAGGTGGGATTTTCTCCCTACTTGCGTTTTATTTCCATTTTTAGGGTTTCGATGTTTCGATTGGTTGAGGCCCGTGAGGGCCGTTTGATGGAATCCCCGAGAAACATGGGGCCAGAATTATTCAAATTTCTTAAGAGATTTTCTCACCATCGTATTGCCGAGAAATTAGGGGCCTGTTTGGGTCCTTTTAATTCAAATTGCCTTCAAAATCATGTATTTGTATGGAAAATGCAGAATGGTGTTGATCGGTCCCAAAACATGGGGGGACCAAGTGTAAATATTTGGACATGGGACAGGTAAAGTGAATGCCCGAGGAAACTGATGTGGGCTGTTCTATGGGAATTTATGCATTAAATTCTATTTTGGTGAGTAGGAGACCCAGGAAATGGGTAAGAAATTCGGTTCCAAAAGGTGAAACCAGGGTTGGACATGTGGGCTGCCCGTGGATGACCTTTGTTGGGTTCAAAGGCTTGTTAAAAGCAGTCCGTTTAATATTAAGTGTATAAAGGTCCGTAGCTTGACATTGAAATTGTGTGAATTGAATGGCTTGGTATGTGTAGGAATTAAATTGGAGAGTTGGTTGATCAAAGAATTATTAGGTTAATGCTTGAGGTGTTATCACAATGACACAATTATATAGAATTAAATTGTGTTGTAAGCCATTGGTGATGATTATGATTTGCTTTCAGTGAAATTTAGATTGGAGTGATGATTGAAGTGTGGAATTACATGTGTGTAATTGTAGTTGATTGAAAATATGCATATTGACATATTGTGTAAATGATTTTGAAAATGGCATAATGCATTTTCATATGCACTGGGTAACCTAGAAGTTAGGTGTGAGTGCATGACATGGATTTTGTAAAAACGGGCATGTTTGCGAAAGGAATTTCACAGGATGATATTCCGAAGAATTGGGTTGGGAGATGGGCAGCCGGATCATTTTCGGATGTAGGGATCATAGGCTTTGTTTGGAAGCTCACCAACCAATTCACCTCGGAGGGTAGTCCCATATTTGTACCGAATATTTCGATAGTATATTTTGAAGAGCAAAGTTTTGTTTGAAAATGATTATTTACCTCTCATCGTGGCAGAGCGAGTGTGAGTGAGTCGGTGAGGACTCGTGACATGGGGTAATCATGTAGACATTCAAGTAGGATCATGTATTTACTTAGTGTGTGTTTACTTTAGACATTACCTTTGCACTTGGGTGGTGAGTAGCCCCGCGGAATGATTCCCTCTTGAGCTTCATCACCCCGTCGTCAGGACCCCCTTTATTTTCGGGTCTGAAAAGTCTTAGGAGATGACTCTTTGAGGGTTGAGTTTTGAAGAAAGTAGGTTTGTGGCTTGATGGTTTGGACATAGCTATGTATTAGAATTGTAGATTTTTAATATATGTTTGTGTTTAATATAAAAAGTGAAATAAACTATTGAATTATTGGGGAGATAATTGAAGAATAGTTATGATAATTGATCTTATAGTATTAGTTTATAGACGAGGCAATTTTACTAATGTTGGGATATATATTGCATATATTGGATTGTTTGGGACGGGTTATGCCGGGTTATGTATTTGGAGTGGAAACTCCGTACAAAGGGGAGACTGCACTTTGATTTTCTAAAGTGGCGTCGGGTAGCTTGAGCCTCCACTTAATATTCCGCGAGTTGACGGGTGTCAACGGACCCACAGTTTTGGGCGACAATTTACAGTGTCTTTGATGCTTGAAGGATGGGCTAGGGTGTGTTATGATTCTGTCGGGAAGGTTGTAGCTTATGGTTCTTAAAGTTGAAGAATCGTGGCCAGTGCAAACACATGACATGGGGTTGCTCGCATGATCTTCGCCACAAAGATTTAGCGCCACTACTTATATGGTGAAGCAGTTGAGGTGTTTTCGGACCCTGAGTCACCAGTATATCTTCACACAGCGAGACCTCAACATGAGGTAGCGTAGGTGGATGGGTTGGAAGATTCTGATTCCTTTGCGTTACCATCCGTGAGCAAATGTGGTGGCGATCTTGCGCTTAGCCCAGAAAGTCCGCCGAGTCTTGGCTAGTATAGCTTCACAGGGGTGCGAATGCTCGAGGCAGTTCGTGGACTGATGATGAAACTCGGGGTACAGGAAATATGATAGCTCTGGCGAGTCTCTTGAAAGCGATAATAGAGTCCCGAGTTACGGGGGCCCGCGGAACTAGTATCTCAGGGATGAAGTAGTTAAAGTCACGACGAGACCCGAAGGCTGAATTATCACGAATGGTAGATCTTCGGTGTAAGGATGATTGTAGTCCCCGATGGTAGTTGGGAGGAGATCCTCGGGGAGTTCCATTGCATCCGGGTGCTGTATCAGATGGCGAAGATCTTGTCATGGTAGCCGTGGCGGTATTCTTTGGGCGGGGATGAAGAGGCGCGTGGGGATTTTATCAGGCGGGGTGTCTCACGTGCCCGACAGGTCGGCTGACACGAGGCCAGCGGGGGCTACTCCGACCGTTGGAAATAAGCGGAGTGGAAGTGGAGCACATCACGATGGACTTTGTGACTCACTTGCCCGCGGACATCAGCGAAAAGCATGATGCGGTGTGGGTCATAATGGACCGACTCACCAAGAATTGGCTGTTTTCACCGCGTCTGGGATGTTCTGCTGGAAGATTGCGAGTTGTAATATACGAGAGATAGTACGGTTGCATGGAGTTGCGGTCTCACGATGTCGGATCGAGGATCCTCGATTCTGACTTAGTTACGGAAGAGTTTCTAAGCCATGGGGACACAGCTGTGATGAGTGCAAACGCCAATCCTCGGGTGGATTGGTCATCGGGCCGGACTATTCGGATTTTGAAGGACATGCTGCGAGCATCGTCGTGGATCCTCAAGGGTAATTTGGGAGGGCGCCGCCATAGTGAGATTCGCTGAGTTACAGGCGAGAGTATTCGGATGGTGCCACATGGGGCTCTCTGGGGCCATGATCACCGATATGTTGGACGAGAGTGGGAGAGGCTCCATCAGTCGGTTGATTAGGGCACCTCGGACAGGGTGGGTATGATCGGAAGCATATCCTTCTTTGCTCCCGGTGTGTGAGTTCTGTTGATGTATGTGGCTGACCTCTGGGTTGAGGCGGGTGATCATGTCTTCTTGAAGGTGATGCCTAAGAAAGGAGTGATCGAGTTGGAGGAAATGAGGGCTTTGGCAAAAATTTTATTGGACATGGTGCTGAGGGTGAAGAGCGCGATTGCGTGTCGGGTTGGCGGTCTGCTGAGGATTTGTCGGCGTTCATGAGGTGTTTTCGTCTACATGCTCAAATTACGGCTCCGAATCCGATATAGTGGATTGGGGAGAACTTGTTGATGTCTGGTTGGACCTTGGAGGGGCCCGGTGCTTATCATGGATAACCCAGGAAACAAGTTTTGCATGCAAGGCCGAGTGAGACTTGTAAGGTGTTGTGTGCTTGGTCGAGGAGCGACATGGGAGGCGAGGACACCGTGCGGCGCCAACTATCCCTTCTTGTTCGACAAAAGGAAGGTGCGCTTTCTAATCATTAATGTTTTAAATAGTATACGCATATGCGTGTGTTTGATTGTGTATGTGTGTGAACCCCGGAATGAAATTTCTTGTAAGGGGAGAGTATAAGGCAGAGTGAAAATTTTAAATTTAAAATTTTGGATAAAAGAGTAGCTTGTTAATTTGAAATAGTACGGTGAAAAGTTAGAATTTTTAGATCTCGGATGACAAAGCAGGATTGCACGGGTTGAATCAAGTGCCGTGAAAATTAATCTACCCGGCCGATTGGTTTAAGCCAGAATAGTCGGAATTTCACGTGTTTGATGTGTCGGGCGACACATGGCAAGCCATGTGGATGACACATGGCGAACCATGTGGTAACACATGGCAAGCCATGTGAGTGACACATGGCAAATACATGTGTCTGATACGCTAACAGGCATGCATGTGTGACACATGGCAAGCCATGTGTGTGACAGATTACTAATAGACTTGACAGGTGAGGCTGACGTTCATTCTAAGTGGTGCTAGCGCTAACCCTCAATTTCATTTGTTTCAAAATTTTTCATGTTCGTTCACTATCCCAATCCCTAAGGTTATAGTTCCTAACCTTAGCATTTTCCTTTTTTCTATACGCATTATACCATGTGATAGGGTTTAAAAAATAGGCTCACAGGCCCACTAACCAAGCCCAAAGAAGTGATGCACCTAGCCATACCAGGCCCCTCGGTCTGGAAGCTGAACAAAGGCTGAGGCGGGGATCTATCAAGCAGATGGGTCATACCGCCCATACGGAAAATAGAATGACCCACTAACGGTATATTATCACGATCCAACCAGGCCTTATCGTAAGGAAGGAAAATAACCACGGATCCTTCGCGGTTCCAGGATCTGATTAGGAAGGAGGATTATATAAGCCAACTGACCTTCTAAATCCTGTGCAGAGATCGGATATTGTGAAATAAAATATCCACCTGATGAGGATCTGAATCCTAATCACCATCGGTGGTAAACATCTACTATAAATGCTAGTCCGCCCCCATCGGTGAAAGTGCGTCCCGACACATTCGCCTCTTAAGCAATCTCTCTCTTTGCCTTGAAAAGCCGGCTGCGCATCGGAGCGGCCACTGAGCCTGGCCCTGTTGGCTGCCTGTTTCTCTCCTTTTTGTTCTTACAGGAGTGCCACATCTGAGTTCCACGGACTTCTATACAATCTGACTAATCGAAGCGATCAGGCGTCGTCATCTGACCCTCGAAGCGTCGGTCGGCCCGGCGAGCCCCACGCGCTCCGGCCAGTTAGGTTAAAAGACATCATCGGTTGGCGCCGTGCGGCTTAGGAGCGACAATTCCTTTACAAATATAAGCGATCACTCGATGCAGTAGTAAATCGAACATAAGCGGCGGCCTTGATCCACAAGTCACGAGATCCACTAAACAGCGAACGGCCAAACCTCACAGGCATTAAAAGTAATCTGAGCGTCTGACGAGGTGGAAGCCCGCCCGCTCGTCCAATGTGCCTTGAGATGGAAAACTGATGCTTTCGCTAGGTCGATACAACAGAAACCAGGCGGTCGCCAACATCCCCCTCGGGAAGAGCGGCATAGTCACGACATTCCCAGGAAGCCAAAGCTGACGAGTCACGAAGCGAAGGGCGTGGATGCGATCAGCCGTAGGAAGAAGAGAAACGGCAAAATGGTGAAAGAACATGTGAAACGAAGAACCACATCATCCACCTAGAATTGGAAGAGCTTGATCATGGGCTTGAGGTTTAGGAGCCTTCAAGCGGGAGCTCGGCCGTGTGAAGGAAGTGGATTGGGGATGTGCGGGCACTATAGATGTAGTGCGACAAACTAAATCACCCTTCACGGTCGAATTATTCGCAGCTATCCCCTTCCGACAAAATTAGATACCTGATGGAAACTTTTGATGGAGCGAGGATCCGAGTGAGGCTAAATATGTGCCTGAGAATCAAATGGGTTGCATGGGTAATCGGAGCCTGTCTGGTCTTGAGGGCTTTACGCCACTACTAAAAGAGCCAATAACAGCCCCTGGTTCAATAGGATCCGCCTTCATCAATCTACTACATTGGAGAACTATAAATTAACCCCAGGTTTCAGCTCATCGGGCAGGACATACGGGAAGCCCCGAGTTACCATCTATTGTGTCAGCGAGGCTCAGCGGAAAGCAAGTCATATGTGCAAAGATTTACTTGAGTCACGAAGATGAAGCGTGCAGATGAAAATTAGTCATCCACGACATTCATTGCGGGGTTAGGAGTGCGGTCAAAGGGATATGATGTTTTCCGTCTCGAAGAGCTGACAAGCATGGCGAAGTACTTCGCGAAGCGAGAGAAATATATAAACGACGAAGAAGCCCTCATGTCCAAAAAGGAGAGCTCTTCCACCCGTAAAGAGAGAAGTACGGCAGACAAACGGCGAGGACGAAGTCCTAAAAGACAAGATGATCAAGACAAATCCCCAGGAAAAGATCGAGAACGATCCCCCAAAAGGAGGGGGAATCTTAGAGACCGTGCGGGCCTTCACCAATATGAAGGCGACGGCGTTGCTGCCTCGACCGCTCCCCTAACGGCCTGAGTATTCACGGGTCTTGCATGAAGTGCGAAACAAGCAATTCTTGGTATTGGCTTCGGATGAAATCATATCCCGCCTAGCAGGACCGCTTTTAAATATTACGCGAGTTCCATGGATATCAGACCTGCCCGGACAGTTGTATACAATTGAAAGAAATCGAATATTTAATACAACGCGGATACCTCCGACGTTTCGTATCTCAGGGAACCAAGCCCAGAATCTTAAATCGGCCAGGCTCATTGTAGCCACCTTGGTAGCGGCGACTCGGCCGCAGTGACCCCTTGGAGATCGCGTCGCGGAGGATTACGCGGGGAGGAGAATCACAGTTCGGCTCGGAAAGCCCGCACCGTAGCATCCGTCGACCGGGAATAGGAAATACAAGCGGTATCTAAACTACATGACTCGACACCACCATCCGCGTTCTCGACTCGGGCTGGAGGTGCTTGCGTTATCCCCATGACAACTCATTGGAGATTCCCTTGGTGTAGCCCGACCACGACCAGTTCATCGGGTTTTAATTGATAGCGGGAGTTCCGGTGACATCATTTTGTGTGACAGCCTTCAACAAAATGGGCTGGGAGAAAAGCTGGGCCAGTCAACACGCATCTGGGTTTTCGGGAGAAAGGTATTACCATTGAAACATTCAGTTGGTGCTCATACTGGAGCTGTACGCTTTTGACGACGGCAACTGACAAGGTTCCTTATCGTAGATGCCTGATCGGAAACATAACATGTTGCTAGGAAGACCTCTCTCGTCTGTCAAAGCCATCCCTCAGTATTAACGTACATGAGTGGAGTTTAACCGTACATGGTGTAGGAATGGATGCGAGTTGATCGGCGAATTGACGGGGGAATGCTACACCACCTCACTGAAACAAAGAGCGATCGACAGCGATGAATGTGGGCGGAAAGCTTGACATGCCTTTATTGAGTGCTCCGCAGGCAGAGCCCTGGGAGGGCTGGGATAATATCTCAGTTAAGCGACCCGAACATCCTCGCCTACAACGGCAAGCTAGGAGGGCCAAAGTAGACTCACTCGGTTTTAAGACATAATGGGCGTTTCTGGCATGGAGCGACGGATATGGGAGGATCGACCTTACAGTAATCACTCATAGGTTGAACACCAGCCCATCCTTCAAACCGATCAAGCAAAAGCGCAGGAGCTTCGCCCCGGAAAGGCAAAAAGCCATCAACGAGGAGATCGACAAGCTCCTCCAAGCAGACAATCGGGAGAGGTAAATATCAGATGGTTTGGCTAATGTTGTGCTGGTAGCATAAATGGCAAGTGGCGACTGCGCATCGACTTCAGCGACATAAACAGGCATGCCAAAAGACGGCTTCCATGCACTTTAGGAGTAGGAAGCTCATAGTGGGCGCCACCGTGGGCCTGAACTTCTGATTTATGGATGCATTTATCGCGCTACAATCGAATCGATATGGACAGGTGACCGAAAAGACCTCTTTAAGTACGACTTAGGAAACTTAATGTGCTCGAGTGATGCCATTCGGGGACTCGAAGCGGCTGGAGGCGACTGCGGTTAGTGAGGCCGAATGTTCAGGCTGAAAATAGGCGCGACTATGGGGTATACGTAGACAACATCTTTGGTAAAATCCTCTGACCCGATCTCCACATCGCTCATCTCGAGAGGTGTTCAGTTATAAATTTAAAACATGAAGCCAGACGACCCAGATAGCGCCTTGGCGTGATGTCAGTGGCGGAAAATTTACAGGCTTCATAGTCAACCACGGGGGATCGGGGCAAATCGGATACAATAAAAATTTGTAACAGTATGCCAGTCGCCGCTGGGAATAAAGTCCCAACGGTGAAGCGGGAAGGATTGCGTTTTGTGGAGTTGTATCGAGGGCAAGTGACAAGTGCCGTGCTGCCAAAATCCTTAAAAGTATTTGATGGGATGCGAGGAATGTGAAGAGGCGTTCTGACATTAAAAGCTGTACTGGGGATTCTCACCTGTCCTAGTAAGTCTGTTGAAGGAGAACTCCGCCCTCTATGCTGGCCCAGTGTCGGACTTTTCAAGCTAGTCTTGTCTCGTCGAGGTAAAGAGCGGGGTTTAACACCTGTTTATTCTTATATTAGAGCTACAGAGGACGGAGGAGGTACAGGGATGGAGGAAATTAATCTGTATTTGGTAACCTGGTGGGGAGCTCCCGCCTATTTCCAGGCGCATTACCATAGAAGTCCAGGCAGGAATATCAGATGAAACAAGTATTATGACAGGAAACCTCAGGTGATGAGTGGTGTAGAGCTGTGAGTTGACATCGGTCTGTTGAAGGCACAATGAAAGGATGGCTCTAGCCAGAGCCGTCATGGAGTGCTCAAGCCAGGCCTCACACTTCATGCAGAAAGATTTGACCTTCAATTTGGAAACTCTCAGTAGACGGGCCTCAAATACCTGAGGAAGCGGGCGGTCTAATTCTAACCTCACCGGAAGATGGGCCATTCGAATCATACGCTTAGATTTGGGTTCATCTTCCAACCAATGACCAAGTATGGCGTGATGTGAGCCTCAACCTCGCCCATTCGATTAAGAAATAGAGGCAATTTGAGGAGGTACCACGGTGACTCTTAGCTGGTGGTTAGACAAATAGAAGATGCCTACGAGGCCAAAAGTGAGACGATGATTCTATACCTCAGGTCCATGATCCATTAAAGAAATTTGTGTTGGTTGGTCGAACAATGTCCCCACAGCGAAGGGGAATTCCCGACGGGACCTTGAAGTTGGCCATGGCCTCCGCAAGGAGAGACCTCGTGAGTCAGCGCTGATGAATGCCAGTTTGAACCCTCTATCGATCCTTTTATAGCATGGTCGCCCGGTAGGAATTAGTCTTGTTTCAGTGGGCCCATATGGAATTATATAGCAGATGGAACACCGTGATGAGCTCACCTTTCCCTTACGAGGCCACGTTGCCTCAGGGTCGGACCGGCTCGGGCTACATTGCCACTCGGTACATCGCCACTCGGTGCGGAACTCCCGGTGGCGAGCTCTTGCTCCGCGAGGCGGCGCCTCGAGTCGGACCAGCTCGAGAGCACATTGCCACTTTCGGCTACATCACCGCTCGGCTGGACGCCACCATTGGCGGCTCACGCTCCGCCACGGTACGGCGCCTCGAGTCGGACGGCTCAGGCTACATTGCCACTCGACTACATCGCGCTCGGGCTGGGTGCTCACCATTGAAGAGCTCACGCTTCGCGAGGGCCCGCGGCGCGCCGGTCGGACCAGCTCAGCTACGTGCCACTCGGCTACGCCGCCACTTTCGGTGGACGCCACCTTTGGCAGGCTCACCTACTCCGCCTGAGGCCGCAGCCTCGGGAGTCGGACCCGTCTCGGTTACATTGCTGACCGGGTACATCACCCACTCAGCAACTCATTGGCGAGGCTCTTCCCTCTCATATCACTTTCCGGGCAGGCTCTGCTGACTAATCGATGGCGCTCTTCCTCCGGGCCAATCAGGGCGAGCTCTACCAGCTGATTCACTCTAACGAGGCTCTTCCTCCTCAAATTCACGTGGATGAGCTCCACTCGCCAACAAATCACGTTGGCAGGCTCTTCACTCTCGGGTCGCTCCCGGGGCGAGCTCTGCTAAGCAATTCACTGACGAGCTCTTCCTCTCAGTTCATGTGTGGGCGAGCTCCTGCACTTGTCATTCCCACATTGGCTGGCTCTTCCTCTCTCGGGCCACTCGGAATGAGCTCTGCTCAATGATTCACTGCGACGAGCTCTTCCTCTCAATTCCGTGGGCGAGCTCCTACCCGATAAATCACATTGTGACTCTTCCTCTCAAGTCACTCGGGCGAAGCTAACCGGCCAATTCACTCGGCGAACTCTTCCTCTCAATTCACGTGGAATGAGCTCTATGACGATTCGATGGCCAGGCTCTTCCTCTCAGGTCACTCAGGCGAGCTCTACTCAACTAATCACATTGACGAGCTCTTCCTCTTAGATCACTCGGACCCGAGGCTACATGCAACCATTCACTTTCGGACAGGCTCTTCCTATCGGCTCACTCCCGAGCAGGCTCTACCTGCAGTTCTTGCGATATCACTGTCATTTCGCTCGGACAGGCTCTTGTGATTACGATTGTGAGAATAACATTAAACCACTGGAAGGCTCTGTGATTCCACGTGACAAATCTGTATCGGTCTCGGGCGAGGTTCTGCATATTCACTCGGCCAGACTCTTCCTCTCAGATCCCTTTCCGGACCGAGGCCTACTTCATTGACCATTTCAACGAGCCCTTATCTCGATTCGAGGGATGAGCTCTTGCTAGCCATTCACATTGACAACCTCTTCTAGAGATAGGCCATGCAGCCTACGACTCAACTCATGCAAGTCGAGCAATGGAGGTCAACCATTGGTGTGAGTCCCATCAAAAAGCAAGTCACGCGGCCGAGGAATCATCGCGCTCGAGCGAATCGCGGGAAGGCGAGAATACGCGCACGCTCATCTTGACTGACCTCACCCATTCCACACACGCCCGCGCGGCATAAGGGCTCGTCTCGGCTCGTGAGAATCCGCCGGCCCGCTTGGATGTTTGTCCCGCTCAACCTGCACTCCTCGGGCCCAAATCGCTCAAAGGAGAGCACCCGAATGCACCCCATAGAGACACACAAACAAAAAAAAAAAAAAAAAAAGAAGGAATGAATATTTATTGAAGTGGAGGGCCACATGTCTCGGCTCCAAGCCCAACAAAACAAACAAGTATACATGGGAAGGAAAGTGGCGAGTCAAAATCGCGCTAGATGCCAAGTTCAAGGACTTAGACGCCGTTAGGAGGAATAGATGGAGAAGAAGGGCCAGCCCAAAGGAGTGCCGTGGATTCGAGAATAATTTGCGTGAGGAAGACTCTCTACCTCTCGCCACATCGGGAAGATCGTTGAAATTCAACCGTGATAAGCACTAATTGCCATTTGGTCGAAGGCAGCCACCTAAGCCTTGACTCGAGCGTTTCGGCTTGGTCCCCGGGCCTCGATAACTTATCTCTGGGCCTACCAAGGACTCCATCATGAAGATCCCCCATGCAACTGGGTGACACTCCTCCTTCAATGTCTCGCCTAAGTCTGCAAATGAGGCCCCGACGAAGTTACCTCAGCAGCCGCTTTGGCCTGGAAGCTCAAGGCGCTGTACATCTAGCCGCTTCGCTTATCACCCGCCGCCATTAATCGCGCGCAGCCTCCAAGACTCGCTGCAGCCTCACCCCCAAGATGAGATAAGTTCTTCCCTAACCGTTTGAAGCTCATACTGGGCCGATTGCAACCCATCCCGGGTCTCAGCCAAGTCGTCTCGCACAACCCTCAACTCGCCACGAACCTCCCGAAGCTCGCCCTCAACCGCCATCAGGCTACTCCGAACTTCGTCTTCTCTACTTTCCGCCCGAGCCCGGGCCGACATAGTGTGCTTTAAATCGGATTTAAGCCTCTCTGCCTCTTCAGTAATACGCTGCACTCATCCTTGTAGCTCACCGTCGTATAAGAGAAGCCGCCTTATAACCGAAAGCAATCTTCACATGCTTTTCATTTATTTTGGCCTTCTAGGCCAAACCTTTCAAATGAGTAGCTAGCTGCACATCAAACATGCAGTCAACATCCTACGCGAAGTAAGTGCGGAGATAGACATAACGAGACACAGAGACTTACCGAGGCAACACCTTGAAGAGACAGAGCCAGAGCCTCGTCGACAGGCAACGCCTTCGACCTCCGCATCGGTCCTTTAGAATCGACGACATCGCGCTTGCTTCGCTCCTACGCAAGAAGCAAGGCTGGAACCCATCCTCACCGGTCTTCAACCCTGAGCCTCTCTTCAACCCTCCGCCTCCGGCCGAGGGGGCGACCCGACGCCTCCCGCCGAAGTGACCTGCACTGGTGATGGCGCAACCCACAACTACCGTTCGACGGTCCGCCCCAAGAGATCTTCGCTCCGTAATGCACGTGGAGGGGGGCTGGGGCTAAACTATATGGCCCCGCCGTGTTACTGCACCTCGGCCTCCCGAATTTTGAGGAGGAAATCGCATCGAGAAGAAGAAGATACCCCAATCTTGAACCATCTGCTTCTGGCCATCTCATCAAGCCCGATTTTTCCGTCACACTTCTGGCTTCCGGATAATGCCTCAAGCTGAACCAAAACCTCTCCCCGGGTGGGAGTGGATGCAGAAGGACCAACGGGAGAGACTTTCTTGGAGGGAGGAGGTGAGGGCCTCAAAGCAACAGGGTGAGCAGGCTTCCAATTCGAGGGACCAGCAATGTCCGATTTAATTAGCTCCACGTAGGGGTGGGCGGAGCATTCGGCCAATCTCAACACTACAGCATCATCCTCAGCGCTGAGATCAATCCGAGCACCTGGGAAACAGAAGGACACGTAATCAGAAATATTCGACAACCTCGCACAAGTCATACCCAAAAATGACACAGAGACCACAGATTCCTGGCGGTGGTCCAGATCACAGAATGCCCAAGTAGTATCATCTTTGTCGAGAGGTCATATTCAACCTCGACTAATTAACAAAAAGTAACTTAATTCTTCCATGACCTATGAGAAGAAGGAGATCGGAATACCAAAGGAGATCCAGATGCCAGAGAAAATAAAGGAAGCCCTCGGTGGTATCCTTCGGAGTAAAAAGATAAAGAAGCAAAGCTATACTGGGAACACCGAGTCCTGCATCCCTAAAGAAGACCAATAGACCAACTAAAATACCCCAACCGTTAGGCGCGAGTTGGGAGGGGCAGACGTTAAAATGTTGTAAAACCCCTTTTATGAAGGGGTGCAAAGGAAAACGAAGACCATTCTCAAAGGCGACTTCGAAGAAGCACACCATTTTTGGTACAGGAACTACGTAAAAAGTCAAAACATCAGGGGACCACACCCGAACATCAAAAGGAGGTCGGAACGCTCTCGCGAAAGTGTACCCCATGTGAAGGACTGACTACCGCCCCACGCTTAAAGATAGCCGAATCTGAGGTCGAGGTAATCGCATCCCTGGGATATTCAATCGCTCACTCTCCCTTACAATTTGTCTAGGAAGAGGAAGCGCCCAGAGCATCTCGAGTTCGAACACCGCGTACTCGAAAGGTCGGCAACATTTCTAAATTCGCCCCAACATCGGCCATAACCGAAGGGTCACCACCAATCTGCAAAGAAGAAGAACGACCCGGACCCATGGCAAAGGCAAGTGACAAGAAACAAAATCCGATCGACAAAACCCTAACGTTTCGTCGTACCAATAGAAAATAAATCGAAATGATACAGACACAACGAACCCAAAGAGGCAAAGGATAGAGGCTACACAAAAGGACGCGGACAGAAGATTAAGAAAGAAAGGGTCTCGGAAGTCGAAGCAGACAAGACGAAAGATATCCACGAAAGAAACAGAAAGAAACGAGGAGTGGGAGAAATGAGCGCGAAAACCTAAGAGTCATCATTATCACAAGACATAAGACTATAACAAGGCTCAACTAACTCCAACCCAATGCACGTGAAACTACAAACCGACACGAGAGGAATTACAAAACTCTTGCCCACGCCCAACGACACAAGGTCGGGGCAACCTGGATAGGGTTTAAAATATAGGCTCGCAGGCCCACTAACCAAGCCCAAAGAAATGAGGAAGGAGGATTATCTCAAACAAACAACTCCTTCTAAATCTTGTACCGAATCAAATATCGACAAAAATAAGAAATATCCCACCCAATGGGATACGAATCCTAATCACCATCCAACTGGTAAACATCTACTATAAATACTAGTCCACCCCATCGGTGAAAGGTACGTCAACACATTCGCCCTGGGCGCCTCTCTTGCCCCTCAAGAAGAAACCGACTTAAGACAGCGGCCACTCGGCACCGCCCCTCGCCGACCTTATTTTCTCTTTGTTCTTGCAGGAGTGCCACATACTGCAGACCATTGCACTTCCATACGATCCTCGCTTTCAATCGCAAATGATCCGCACGCCAGCATCCTGAAATTTCTCAAACGATCCGAGTCCGCCCAAAGGACTTCTACACGCCCGTACCCGCTCCTGTTAAAAGACATCATCACCATGCATATAGTTTCCTACGCAAAAACAGTACAATCATAATTCTCATATACATCATTCCATGTATATGTCCTTAATGCAATTGGAAATACAAAATCAAGAAATCAAAACATGCAACAATAATGACGTATCTCAAAAGGGTAGCAAACATGTTCTCAGACACTATTCACACACCGAAAATTTTTCTACATACCACTAATGCATTTTATAGTAAATGCGAATATAAATATCATATATTAAATCATACACAATCAAATATTTCTATACTTGATATTCTGTAGCTCTTAGTTTTTATGAGTGTTTTGATGCATTTATTTTGATTTTGGTAACTAGATTAATCTCGAGAGCAAGACTTAAAGTGGAGCAAAGTTGAGGATTGGAAGCACAAAAGTTCGTTTTGGGCACCAAGGGTAGCGCCTTGGTGCTTGAGCAATGGCACCCCGGGCGCTTGAATCCCTAGAATGAATAGCAAGGGTAGCGCCCTAATGCTTGAACAATAGCGCCCCAACGCTTGAATCAACAAGAGTGGATAAAATGTATAGCACCCCAACTGAACACTAACAATGGCACCTTGGTGTGTTTTCACATGTGATCTCGCCCATGGCTTTTTCCACCGGGCCTTTTTAAAGCCCATAAGAGATACTATAATGAAGTTGTTAGGTTTCAAAGGGGCTTTTTGGGTGGGGAACAACTGTTGCTCTATTTTTAGAGAGAGAAACAAAGTTGAGAAGAGAAGATTTCTACTATATCTGTAGTTCTTTATCTTTCTCTCATTATGACCTTTTAAAAGTATTACATGTTATTCAATTTATGATGTTTTGTATTTATCGTAGGCTAGGATGTAGCTAGATTATGAATGTTTGAATTTTATCTAGTTTTAAATTGATTGATGTTTTAGTCCATATCTATATTGAGATTCATTCTTCTCATAATGCTTGTGGGTACTGGTCATTATTCACATGATTTGTGATTCAATTTTTGAGATGAAGAAGCGATGATTGAATTTGACCTTGAATGATATACCATATGATTATCATTGAGTAGAGATATTTATGAGATTATATGTGGTTTTATGATTTTCTATGCTTAATGAGTTATGTAGATTCATAGTTATCACAGAGATGTTGTTAAGTTATATCTATTTGAATATGTTATTGATGCTTAAGAAAAAGATTAATAATGACATTTGCAGAAATCCATCATCAATATAGGGTATAAACATTGATGAATAAACTAGGTGATTGAAATTGATTGATCTTATGAAATCGGTATCCAAGAGCTTCCATACATCGAAGCTTTCATCTATTTGCATAAATTCTTATTGTATCCATTTAGTTAATTAAATTTATTCACTTCATTTTATTTATTCAAATAAAAATTGGAGTTAGATTAATTTCGGCAATTTGATAGAAACTATCTCTATGGGACGATACTCATATTGATCATACTATCCCATTACTTGTTAGATCATTTTTCCTGACTTGCACTTAGTTTTCACTATGTGTATGTGTTACTAACTAGTAAATCCTCAAATGAGTTAAGTCATTTTGCAATTCTTTATAAAAATACATATTTTATATTAAACTACTTGTTTAGGAATTTATTCACTTCCAAATTATTTTATCTTTATACAAAGAGAAAGAATAAGTTAGTTCTTAAAAGAGTATTATTTAGTTAAGTACTGCTTTCCCTGTTTCCACATGACTCTACTCATACCATTCAACTTTCCATCTTTCATCAATAAGAAGTGAACCTAAAAGAAAAGTGATGACAAAATAAATATTGTATCTGTTTAGTTAGAATATATATAATAAGCCTCATAATAACTAAAATTTTCCATTAGAACAAATAATAGAAGAAACCATATAAGAACAAACAATGCATAAAGAGATTCATATTATTTAAATAATATCACCAAATGCATAATCAGGTTTAATTAGAGATTCTAAAAAACTTTTTAACGATTAATAGATTGTGCTTCGTTGATGAAAAAGCTCACAAGAGCATCGACTTAGGCATTCAAATGTACTAAAAAAACTTTCTAAAATCAAGTATGATGCTCCGGGAGCAGAGGTTATTGTATTTAACAAACAAGAGAAATATTTATATCACCAAAGTAACCCAATGTTTGGTTTATAGAAAGTGAAGAAAAGAAACAAAAACTAGTGAAAAATGATTTCTAATGTTTAGTTTCACCATGAAAAATATAAAAGATAAAAGAAATTAAAAATTCTTAACATTTTGTTCATTTTAAAATTATTTAATTTTTATAAAAAGAAAGAATAAGTAAAATGATTTTAAGCAACATATAAAGAATTTATAAATTTTGAATATATTTTTTATTTTCTTTCCTATTTTATTCCTTCTTGTTTTCTTTATCTTGCATTTTCTTCCAAATTTTCAGAATAAAGAATGCTCTATAGAAAGTGCAAAATTACTCGAATAAAGAGAGCAAGGAAGTAAATGGCAGCTAAACCTAATTAGATAAGAATCTTTTACAGCCAAATCTGCAAGGCTTTTTCCTTGTGATCAGCCACTGTGAATCAACAACACGACACTTTTAAGGATAATTTTTGAAAGATACGAAAAAAACAAAAAAAAACATTGTGATATATACATAATATGCAATTATTAGGTAATTAGGATAATAATATTTATAAAACCATTCATTATGAAAGGTTGCATTTCCAAGCAAACTAGAAATTTAAAATATACTTAAAGAATTAGCGCAAATGCTTTAAATGTTATAAGAAAAATAATTTCTCAAAAAATACTACTATAATGGAGTCCTAATAATTTTATAATGAAAATGAAAGGAAATTTTCAAAATAAAAATTATAAGAAAAACATTAATATATATATATATATATATATATATATATATATATATATATATATATATATATATATATATATAAGGTTTATGAACTTTTCATAACTCTATTGCATTCCAAAGGAAGAAAAAAATCAATAATCACTAATTGGTTTTATTTTTTTCCAATAATCAAGAGAAGTGATCTACAGAATTTAGTCATTTAATTTTGAATTATCTGCTATTTGTGAAATATAAATTGTGAATAGACTAATCATAAGTGGTAGTTTATAGCAATGACTATTTCTGCTAGAGATTTTAACTTTAACTAGAGTTTTGTTTTTTAGCACCAATCCCATCCTCTCCTCTCCTTTGAATTTGTGATTTCTTTCGCTCCTTCTTTCACCTGCTAGAAAGAAGGGATGGTTTTTTTGGCTTTCCTTTACTTGAAATCACCTCCATTGTGCTCTCTGCTTCGCATCCGACCTCAGCCAACAAAGTGGTTTCTTCCAATCTCGATCTGAGTTTTCATTTGATTTGCCTTTTGTTTTTTTATGTTTTTTGTCGCCGACTTGTTGCAGTGTAGTTATTCGTTAGTTTTGTGAGCAATAAAATGGCAAAGATATTTTGATCAAACAAAAAAGTCACATCAAATCCGTCAGTCAAGATGTCAGCAACATGATATGTTCTAGGCATATTAAGATTATATTCAGGTAGGCTTAGAGCCATTTCTTAGGTATTCAAGGCTATTAACTTAGATGTTATGTTATCGTCTAATGTTTTTAGCAGTTTGATTTATGTGTTTGATAAACGTATTAGAATCAATGAAATTTCGCCATTGTAAAAAAAAGAAATCACATGTAGCTTTTTGATAATTCAAAGGGGAAGGGTAAGGGGTAAGGCAACGCATTGAATCACATCAGCGCTACCGAAACCATACAAATTAATTTCAAAAGCATAAAAAAGTTTCAGAGCAAATACTTACGTATCAATAGTTTAGCCATTACTTAGTTGTACTGATGTACCAGTAACAAAAACTACAAATTGCCTTTTGGGTGACTTAAAACCAAAATAGATCTTCCACTACATGAGTATTGAGATCTTCTTCATTGAAATCACAAAATGATATGGAAAAAGTAAATGTTATCGTAAATGAGATTATGGTTGATCTAGAAAAAAATGAAATCAAGGATAAAAAATGAGAATATCTACAAACAAAGTGATGATGGACTTAAGGTTTTAGCAATAGGGGTAAGAAAAGAAGATGCTCAATCTTGGATTCTGATGCATTTGGGGACTTTAATTTCACTATTTATTAATGCTTGAAAACCGGATCACCGGGTCCGACCGACAACTGGCTAATCGACTAACTAAGAAACTTGCCTGAATCAATGAAAAACATTTTGACTTCCGCGAATCCGTCGAATGAACCGGCCCGAAGCAAGTGGTGCTTGAAGCCCGGCTAGTTCTTGCCAATCAAGCGATTCCTCCTCATCTTTTTTATAAGTTGAAATCACGTCATTTTAATGCTTTTTACATTGAAGCGGCGCTGTTTTATCTTTGGTGTATAAAGTAACAAAATTTTTGTTTGTCTTTCTCTTCCATTCTATCTTGAGCCTCCTCTCACTACCGCTTCTCTATTTCCCATATCCGGTGGTACTCTTGTCAGACAATAGCCTCTTCATTGCCAGCAACTTTATGAGTATTGAGCATGGTCGACAATCCTAGTTCATACGTCTTGCAAGATGTATTTTTGTAATGAGATATAAAAGATGAGATTTATTTTTTCTATCATTTCTGGACATTTATTTTTTCTACAATTTGCATCATTTATGAAATTAAAAAATTTTAAAAATCAAATAATCTCGGTTTGATTTGCCATTTCTATAATGGGAAAATTGGATTGAAACTGGAAAATAATTTAAAATAGTAAAATAGTAGAAATTCTGATTCTATATGGAATTTGACAAATTCTATTTGATTTGTATTTATGATATATATATATATATATATATATATATATATATATATTTCTCGTAAATATATCTCCTTCAGGACTCTAACCCTAGGCCCTATCCTCTTTATGCCAGCTTAAGCTCTTAACCACTTAATCTATGTCTTATTGGCATGACATAATTATATTTTATTTGTATTAATGAAATAATTTTATTTGGAAATTCTATATATGACATAACTCTTTTTAAAGTGATATATAAAGTATAAATATAATTATATTTACCAAGCAAAATTGCCTTATAGAAATTATTTTAAGGAATGAGTTGAGATTTCTTATTAAATATTTTCCTACTTCTTATAATGGTGATAAATATATTTTTTAGAAATAATAAATATCATGTTGATTTCGTTATGAAAATATAACATCTTATGTTGTATTAAAATATGAAATCTTATGAGTATAAACTTTCTAAAAATGTTTAATAAATAGAAGAGTTGTTGTCAAAAATTTTATAAAGATTTTTCATTTTTATGATCAATTTTTATTTTAATAATATATAAATGATTTATTTTATGATGTCACCAGTTCGACCACCTGTTGGACCAGTGAACCATGAACATGTAACTTTTTCGATTAAAACACCTGTTTGGTTTTTAAAACATTGTTATTTACATTGAAAACATACCATGACTTTATAATATATTTTGAGGCATTTTCAGCTAGTATTAATTTAGGTCTGTTGATACTAGTATGACTTATGCAAGAAAAGTAAGGAAAGCTCATATTTTATTGAATGTAAAAGTGGCTATATATAGCCTTATAGTAACACAAAGCTAAAATAATTGCATCCTACCAGTAAAGCAAAAAGAAACGAGAGATTCGATTTCTAAACAATAGGAATTATTTTAACAAAAGAAAAACTAAGTCTGCACAACTATAAATTAAGAAAAACTAAATTCTACCACAACATTACTCCCTTAAACTAATATCACATGTGAATTGATGCATGGATTTGACAAACTCCATAAGTTCTTGCAACTTTTCAAAATTAAATAGCTTTAATGGCTTAGTCATAAGATCTACAAGCTGGTCTTTAGTTCAACATTAATCCAGTTTGATTGTCCCATCTTGTGTAAGGTCTCTAAGAAAATGGAACCGAACATTGATGTGTTTGCTTCGACCATGCATAACAGGATTGCGAGAAAGGTTGATTGTTGAGCTATTGTTGCAATAAATTACAGTTGTGTCACTTTGAGATTGATCAAGCTGCTCTAATATCCTTCGTAACCATATAGCCTGGTAAGCGCAAGAAGTTGCTGCAACAAATTATGCTTCTGTAGTGGATGCTTGCAAGAGGACCAAGATACAGCTCCTGAACTAAATAAAAATACAAAGTGAGTATCTTTTGTCTTCACATCTCTGCGTAATCACTGTCGGAAAATCCACAAGCTGGTGGTTCTTTTGTTTTGCAATAAAACACACCAATGTAAAATTACTGACATACCTTAACACATGTTTGCAGCTTGAGATGAAGTGTAGTAGGATGAGCCATGTACCAACTAAGAAGATTGACCACAAACATCAAATCTGGTCTAGTGGAGGTTAAATACATCAAACTACCCACTACTTGTTTGTAAAGAGTATCAACCATGGGATATTTCATCAACTTTGTTCTTGGAATAATGGGATTGTGCATTGAATTGCAATCAGCCATTTGAAATCTCTTTAGAACATCACGAGTGTATTTTTGTTGATATAAAAATCCCATTGTCCCCCTGCAAGATTTCTAACCCAAGAAAATACCTCATTTTTCCCAAATCACTCATTTCAAATTCTTGCATCATATAGTGTTTAAAAGAAATGAACAGAGATTCATCATTCCCAGTAAATATAAGGGCCATGCATTTTGAGCCGCAACAGCAAGAATAAATTGAATAGTATCCAAGTGGGCAACAGGAGAAAAAACTTCTTTGTAGTCAACTCCATATTGCTGAGTGTATCCCTTTGCAACAAGTCGGGCCTTATACTTGTCAATTTCACCATGTTCATTGAGTTTTTTCTTGTATACCCATTTAACTCCAATTGATTTTGTCAATTCCCAAGTATTGTTTTTTTTTTTTTTTTTTTTTCTTTTTTGCAACCAAAAAAACCAAGGAACTTGGAATTCAACGGTCATTTTCAGTATGAATGTCTTAAGAAAAATTGGGATTCGAAGGATGGGAGGGAGACAAAGTCCCACTTTGTTAAAACTAAAGAAGAGATGCAAGAGATGCTCCTTATGACATATATTGATGTTGACAAAGCAGTTGATGAGATTGCATGGTTCGTAGATTGCAGTGCGAGTAATCATATGTGGAAAAAGGGAATTATTCTCTCAATTTGATGACACTTTTCGAAAGTCGATCAAGCTGTGACTCCCCAATTTTCAGGGGTCCCGTTGACAACCCGTCAACCCGCGAAATTTCTATCTTAGATCGTCTTGTACCTAAGTCTTTGTATCGGATCGGTACCAACAACCCATGGACACCGAGTTACTCGGCACCACTTCCATATATACGTCCCTTCACCGGGACCCATTCATTCATATTTAAATCTAAAATTTGAAAATAAAATGAATAATTGAAGTCGTAGGGGTCCGATCCGCGACCATCGTACAATAATTACATACCATACTATTTATACAATAGTCACAAAGAATTTTATAAAGTCTTATACAAAAACACTTTTACAAAAATGTTGCTCGAGGCGTATAATCGGCCTCCTTACTTAATCCACAACCTCGTTGGAGTGTCGTCTCACTGTCTGAGTCCCTATACGATGGGGTCCCACGACCCAGGTGAGTAATGCGTGAAAAATTCTCCTACAAGACTACTCCCTACCTAAAATACACATGCAATGGCAACCATGAACGATTAAATCACATTCCATATAAATAATGCAATACTATGAAATATGCATTATGCATGCATGAGGATGAGACTCCTGCGTACCCACACAGCTTTGAGTCCCTATGGAAGCTCCCTCGGACACATTGCAAAGTGTGAAAACCAGTCATTGGTGTTTCACACAATGACTAAACTATTGGACAGCCCTCAATATTCATGAATTTTTATCAAATCCGTGTGTTCATGGGCGAGTCTTTTGGGTTCATCGTCTTCACAGCGTGATGATCATGTCTAACAATATAAATTTGGGTCTTTCGACTTTTTTTTTTTTTTTTTTTTTTTGGGGGGTTACCCCATCTTGCTAAATCGAACACATGTGATTTTATATTTATTATTGTTTTATACACAACCGTGAGTCTCGATTTTGACATGGTCCATTCCAAGCTCACCACATTCACAAGAATGGTGAATAACGATATATGCCACACTCGACTCAGCATGGGTGCTTGGCCTGTGCATATGAAATGCAATCATGTCATTTCCATGCTATGTCATGCTACGCAACATTTATAAATTCAGGATAATTATATTTCCTACCATAATTTAAAACATCACAATTTCCATGTGATGAGTGCACAAAACATCAGGTGCCATACCCGTGTATGTCTTATCTGTAAAAGCAATTTTACGTTTGTCATTATTTATATAACGATATCTTTGTTTTTATTGTGATCGCCAGTTGGGCAGGAACTTTGGAACGCATTTTAGATAGAGTAGAAGTCATGAGGCTGGCGGCGTGCGATGTTTAGCGTCACGACATCTCAATGTCTTGGCGTTCCAGCGTCGGCGTTGGATCCAGCAAAATAGAAGTCAACAAATTGTAGCGTCGCGACATTACAGCGTCAGCGGCGTGTGCTTGATTCTGCCTCTCCATCATTGTGTTAAAAAGAAAAAGGGGACGGAATTGAGGTATGTCGAATCTGCGTCACGGACTAAGACACGGGAAAGCATAAACTGACCGAAATCAGTGAAGTAGAACAATTGCCATATTTTCTTCTTTCACGAAAGATTGATGATGTTTATATATTCAAATACTTGTGGCACTTACGTCCAATATATTTGCCAATTTCATATCCCAGGGTGTTGTTGAACCACATCGCGTTGCATGGATTAAAGATTCATAATTTTATATGTCAGTTGTTTTATGACTTGTTAGTATTTGCTCTATATCTAAGTTTATTTACATGGTGATGTACGGCCAACATTGGCATGATTATCTTTGGATATTCAAGATTGAGAGGGCCTGAGATGCGGGGATCTGAATGACGGCCTTCGGTCCAATTGATAAATAGAATATTCAGATTAAATTGGCGATTAAGGTTAGAACATTTAAGCATTTCGGATGTCGAGTTGGGGTAAGGGCCATCAACCCCCTACCTAAGAGATGGCGGATACACCTCGAGAGAGTGTATCTCGTAAGCACGATCACCCCGTCAGCAATAAGTCGTGAATAAACTGAATAGTAATTTCTCTAGGAAATAATCCATCAAAAGTGGCAGGGGGAGACATAGCCCTAGTCTCCACAACATAGTAATTCACTAAGATCGATTAGTTCAATTTAAGTTCAGGTATTAGTAATTTGTCACTCAAAGCTTACATCCAGATAATATTTAAAAGCTAAACTTTGTATTCAACACACTTATCCCCGTGGATCGATATCCGTACCCTAGGTACACTATATTACTTGATAATGACGCGGTAGACTTAAAAGACATAGGGCGTATTATATAGGCCACAACACACATCACGCTTTTAGTCGGTTGTTTTTACGCCGTCGTCGGATAAGTTTGTTGATATTGGACAAGGCAATGATATTACTCTGATTTCTTGTTTTATTTTTAAGTTTACAAGGTCAGAATTTATTTGTTTCGTGTGATTTTAGTTAAAGTTACAAGAGCGCATGCTAAGATCTGGATCGTTGACTTACATCCGCTTGATCCCGAGCCTGAAAGAACTTACATGTATTACGCTGAACGTATAACAAGACATAATAGAAATCTAGCAATCATGGAAAGCAATGAAGAGCAAGATCTTAACTTTGAGCAAAACAAGCCACAAAGGTCGTAAATGGGAATAACTTACCTGAATCAAGCACTCCAAGCCACGATACAACCTAAATGATCCATTCATAAGTGGGAAGATTATCCCACACTTGTTCAGACAGCTTATCCTAAGACCACCTATTGAAGTAAACAACTTTGAGTTGAAGCCAGAATTTTGATAGATAAGTTTGTAATATCCATTCCATGGATTGCCCAATGAGAATCCGAACATGCATTTGACCAACTTCCTCAAAGTCTGTGACACAATCAAGTACAATGGGGTCACTGAAGAGGCACTCAGGTTGAGATTTTTCCCACTCTTACTAGGTGATAGAGCCAAGCATTGCTGACAAGTCATAAATGCATTCCATTACTCATGGAATGATTTAGTGCAAAAGTTCCTGACCAAGTTCTTCCCACCTGCGAAAATTGCTCAACTGTGCAAGAGATCACTTGGACAATCGAAATTAGAGGAACCCGGTAGAAGTAATGGATAGATTTCATATGAACTCGTCAGAGAAGTGCCTACATCACGTATTGACCGGGGATGGATGTGTCCATAATTTTTATAATGGTCTCAGAAATGCGACCAGAATGAAGATTATTTCAGGAGGGTCGCTTAATGAAGAAGACCACGTACTGGGCATATGAAATCTCCTCGAGGAGGCTTGCTACTAATACCAACTGGCCCAGAGAGAAGACTACACCAATGAAGCTACAGGCGGCACGCATAACGCAGGTTCTTAAATAACTGCTACTCATGTCGCGCGCCCACAAACAACTCCACTAGACAGCAAGGTAATCGCGAATGTCATACTGCACTAACCCATGAGTTGTGTGAATTCAGGAGGAAAGATAGCAAACATTTGTAACGCCACAGAAACCAAACCAGAGCAGCTTTTAGCGTCAAGGTTTAATCGAGTCACAACAACAGGTCGGTGATGGTGTGGAAACAACTATCGTAACTAAAATCAGCGCTGGCAGGCGTAAAATCGACAGTCGTAATGGGTCAGTGGTTATGGATTGAGAATAATCGTAACAATATCTACACCACCCCGAAAGGGGCGAACTACAATTACTTGAGAAAAGGTAGACTTGGAACAAGCCTGGCGCAGTCGCTAACATCTCACACGCTTTATGAATGAGACGAAGGCGACATGCAACATCAAGCCACCCAATTGAAATGTCCGCAAAGACGCTTGAGAAATTCTACAGCAGATGTGGGTCAAATGGCCAATCTTTCGATGGAAGCGCCAATTCCTTTCCAAGCAACTCGGCGAACCCAGAAGAGAGGGGAATGAACAAATAGCGTAAGGCCCCACCGTAAAACCCCAACCTTGGCTGAATGTTATAATAGTAGTTGAACTGATTTGAGTTTCCTGAAGGATAGTTAGAGGATTAGAATTTAGAACACTCGATTAATACATATTTTGCATGAAGTGGAAATTTGTCGAAAATTGTAAACTAAAAGCCTTAACAATAGTGATTTTTTTCTTATTTTATCCGATGGAGGCTGCAAAGGGATTTTATACCGCCTCCTATGACTTCTAACTCGATATTTGTGGCATAAGCTGAGACAAGCTAACAGCGATTTACATCAAATTTGAGTCATATTAAATTTTCAAATTGAGCCAAAAATGGTGCTGTCCGGAATAAACGCAAGACTCAACGAAACTAAATAGTGAATGGAGTCCGTTGATAAGCTTCTGTGTGATCCAACGCACTGTGGTAATAATATTATTGTCCTGATTATCATTAATGACGAATCATTCTCGCATTCTGTGTTCGAAACTAATGTGATTATGATTTAGTTGAAATACTTTTATGTTCAATTTAAATATGTATCACCATAGAATATTTTTGACATATAATCGATATAAAAGATAAAGAAATCGAGATAAAATCAATATAATGGAGATATTTAATTGTACCTATTAATCAAAATCTTTTCTTAATGGCTAAGTATGATTTAAATAATGGTAAATGACTTGGTCTCATGGGAATGGACCAATGAGAAGCTTGAATAAAAGAGCAATCACTAAACCAACCAATGATATTTTGTTACTTAAGGGCACTTTGGAATAATATTTTAAAGTCTAAAATTTGGGGATTTATGCTCAAAAGAGGGATCACGTATAGGTGAGGAAAGAAAGGAGAAAAGAGAGAAAGAAAGCAAGAAAGGATAAAGAGGGAGAGATGAAAGTGGTAGGCAAAGTGGTAGAGGTGAATTTTTATTCTCTTTCAAGTTTCCAAGTGAGCTCCAAGTGAATCCAAGGAAGAGAAGACAAGTGAAACCCAAGAAACAAGTAAGTTTTTCTGCAGGGAAAGTTGGATTTTATGTTTTTCATGTCAATGATTTGATTTTCAGATTGGATGTTAATTGGCGGCATTTGTGGTCGAATGATGATTACTGAGATAAATTGAGAAAAGCCATGGATTAGGGGATTAGTGGTCAATAAATCAAGTGAATGAATGGTTAGGTTTGATGGTGACTTTGTGCGACATGTTGAAATGGGTATAATGCATCGATGGCTGCTTGAGCTGAAGAAAAATGCTAAGAGAAAACACAAATTTGGTAAATTGGCAGCAGTCTCGGTACAGGAAATGTCCTGTTTTCTGTTTTGACCAGTTTTGTATTGGCCATAACTTGCTCATTTCAGATCAGAATTGAGTGATTCAAAATTCTGGGTAAAATAGACTTCTAGGGAAAAATTTATTCAGCTGAAGTCACAACCAAACTAAAGTGCCCAGAAAATGGTTCAAAGTGGAGCTATGTGCAGATTCTGTTCTGGGCAAATTGAGTTATTTGTTGTGCATTGTGTTATATGGTTGAGGGCTGAGACTGAATTTTAAATTGAAAATTTAAAGAGATGTTATTTGATATATCAAGAACTGATCTGGAGAGTTTCATACCTTTGAAGACTGTTTGAATAATTTTTGAGTCATAAAGTCTATAGGTATGGTTGGAAAACAAAGGTCAAAATGAATGAGTTTTTAGTGCTAAGGCAATTTGTTCCATTTGGCTTTAAATGAATGTGTATGGTGGATCGAAATGGAAGTTATGATTAATGTATAGTTGTGGTTTTCTTTGAAAAAGGTGAAAAGGACTATCGACGGAAACTCGAATTGGACGAAGCAAGCGATTGAGCGTGAACCGCAGGAGCAAATGATATTTGAGAATTTAGTTTTTAAAAAGTGAATACTAATGTTAAACTGAAAGTTTAATGTAAATTCTTTGCGTAAATGTTAAGGCATATGGAATGTTTGAGTATTGCATTGTTTTATCTTGCATCAATGCATATATTTATATGTGCATGCAAATATGTATGCATAAGTTAAGGCATTAAGAAAGTTTAAAATGTTTGTATATATGCTTTAAATGATGTTAGATTTAATGTATTTATAAATGTATTTTGAAGAAATGTTTAACATGGTTACCCTAAACCCCTAAGTGATCATGGCACCGATATCGTCAAGTACTTGGCTGTAAGGATTAAAGAGGGTAAAGTGAGAGGTTACTAACCGAGGGAGCAACAGTGTCTGCAGTAATATCCTTACACGCCAAAATATGGATCGGAATTCTATGTAAAGCGTGAGTTTCTCCGCAGTCAGAGTGGTTATGACCGAATGTGATCGCCCTCACCGTCGGCACTTAAACTGTCGGTGTTTGTCTCCGGTTCCATCGTAAAAGAATGAAAGAAAGAAATCAAGAAAGAAGTTTAAGGTATAAATGTTAAAGCATAAATGGATTTTAAATGCATAAGTATTTATGGAAAGAGTTTAAGGCATAAATTCTAAAGCATAAATGGATTTTAAATGCATAAGTATTTATGGAAAGAGTTTAAGGCATAAATTTAAAGCATAAATGGATTTTAAATGCATAAAGTATTTATTGAAAGAAAGTTTAAGGTATAAATGTTTAAAGCATAAACTCCATTTTAATGGTATAAGTATTTATGGAAAGAAAGTTTAAGGCATAAATGTTTAATGTATAAATGAATTTTAATTGTATAAGTATGTATTATTTTTATTATGTACTGAAATTATATAAATGAAAATGTACACTCACCAGCTCAAGTACCACTCTTTTTCTGAGAGGCCAAGCTTCAACAAATATTTTCAGACTCCGAGACAGTGCATCAGAGAGTACCCTCCCGTGCAAAGTGGAGCTTCCAGCCATCGAGGAGACGACGTATGTGGGATCGGCATTGAAAATAATTTGCATATTGTATATGGAATATTTTGTCATGTTTTGATAAAATTATGCATGGAATTGAAGAAGGCTTAAAATGTTTGATAGATTTGAAAGAAATAAATGTATATATATGTATATCAGGTTTGATCGGGTTGTGGACGAGGAGTCCTAATATGGAAGTTGATGAATCAAGTTTATGTTTTAAATGTTTTCATCAAAGTTTTGTAAATTCGAAAGTCCGAAAAACAAAGAGAAACTCTCGCCGATTTTCCTCAAAAAATCTAAGGTTTGAAAAGAAAAGAAAAGAAATTTTTAAAGACTGGCTCGCATTATTTTTGGGGTGATATGTGAAGAATTGTAAAGGGGTTCGCCCACTGACAATTTATGGTTTTAAGGAAAAGTTCTTATATCCGCTCGAGTGCCGGAGGTCCCCTGGTTCATGAGGTTAACTGCCCGATCCTTCAACATGGTATCGTGAGCGGTTTTGAAAATGTTATAAAGATTTGAAAATTTTTATTTTATACGATTGCTTTAATGTTTTCTAAGATTTCAAAAAAAAAAAAAATTTATGTGATTTAAAATCATATATGCATTACATGACATATTAAAATTTTGAATTCATTAAAAATGCGTCAATGAGGCCGACCACCCACCAGAGAGCTCCCTTGAGGAGTAGTACCACCACCCGAGGAACATGTTGATTAGTCTCAAGGTGATGTTCCTCCACCCGCAAGACAGCCAGGTCGCCACCGCCTCTCGAGAGGTCGAGGAGGCAGATACTTTTGTGAGCAGATGGCTCGTATGTTAGCCACAACATTTAATCAAATTTCGCGGAGCCGACAAAGGTCCATCGAGAGGTAAGGAAATTAGAGGCAAATTATGACTCGATAGGAGATCCCGGAAAGGCATGGTCGTGGCTAGAGGGCAATGAGATGGTTAATTGAAAATGCATGGGTTTAATTTAGCTTAAGTGGAATTAATGACATTAAGTGAATTCGTTAATTGTAATCAAGTAAAAGAAAATTGAAGAAATTGGACATAATGATGAATGTGTACTGTGTAGGATTTTTGCCACCCTAGGAAAAGTATGGAAAAAGTTGATTGTTACAACAGAGTGATTATCGAGGCTAGAGTTTTTGGTAAACTTGATATTATTAGATATCCATGACTTTGATAGTTATATTAGGTATGGATTTACTATCTAGACATCATGCTACAAAGGATTGTTATGTGAAAGAGGTTAGGTTCTATAAGCCAAGGAAGACAAGAGGTTGTTTTATGTGGGTTACTAAAATACTACCTACCAATAATATGATGCCGTTTATAAAGTGGGCTAGTAAAATACTTTGAAAGTTATATTAAAGGTACCTAGCTTATGCTATCGAGGTATGGATAACGGTAGCCGAATGGAAGATATTCGATAGTCAAATACTCTCCGATGTATTTCCAGAGGATCTTCTAGTATATATAAAAAATATATATATATATATTAATTTTGATTGAAATGACCCCTAGGATTAACCAATTGCTAAGGCACCTTTATATGATGGCTCCTTAAAAGTTGAAAGAATTGAAAGAATTGAAAGTATAAAATGGATGAGCCGGTGAGTAAGGGCTTTGCAGCCGAGACCGCCTGGGAGCCTACTTCGCGATAAAAAAAAAAAAAAAAAAATGATGATGAAAGCTTAAGATTGTATATTATCATAGAGTTAATAGCAGCGAAAACACGCAATCAACACCCATTTACACCCGACGATGATCTTTTTTGATCACCATGTGGAACGAGGGTATTTTTGAAATGGATCTAAGCTCAAAGTTACCATCAATTAAAGATTAGGTCGCAGGATGTTCCTCATGACAACTTTCAAAACACGTATACATTATGAGTTCTTTAGTCATGCTAGTTTGACTACTCTTATATCTGTACTCGCTTTATGGATCTTATGAATAGGATCTTTCAGCCTTATTTAGATCAGTTTGTTATAGTATTCATCGATGACATTTTAATCTATTTAAGCAAGAATGAAGATCATGAGAAGATCAAGCAAATTCTATTTACTTAGTATGCCAAACTTAGTAAATTCTAGTTCTGTTAGACGTTGTCATTTTCTCGCGTATGTGATTTCAAATTTGAAGGGGGTTTCCTCGCTGGACCCTCAAAAGATCGAGAAAATCAGAACAAAACCACCTACGAATGTGACGATACAAAGTTTTCTAGGTTAAGGTATTATCTAAGGTTGTTAAGGATTTTCAAAGTTAGCTGATCCTTTCAATTAAATTGACAAGGAAAGATGAAAAGTTTGTATGGTAAGAGACATGTCGAAAAGATTCGATGAACTAAAAGGAATTTCGACCTAGCCCTAGTTCTACACCCGTCGGGGTGGCAAGAAGGATATACAAAGATATTCTGTGATGCTTCAGGCAGCTTAGGGGTGTGTTAATGCAACATGATGAAAATGTATAGCATATGATTTAAGGCAATTAAAAAAGCATGAGTGCACTATCTAAGACATAACCTAGAGTTGGTTGTCGTAGGTCTTTGCTATACGGAGGCATTGATCGATATGGAGTCGCATGTAAAATTTTACAGATCACAAGAACATGTAATATTTATTCACATAGAAAAAGTTAAATATGAGACGTAGGAGATGGTTGAACTCTATTAAGGATTATGAGTGTGTCTATCGAGTACCATCGTGAAATGTTAATGTGGTAACCGATGCTCTTAAGAGAAGCCTACTGGGTTCCATATCTCACCTAAAGGCCGTGTACCTCCTAGATTTATGGAATCGAGGTCTTTAGGTGCGAGACTAGAATTGATGATATTAGTCCCGCACTAATAGACAAGGTAAGGAGCTATAGACTCAAGATACGATCATGATTAAATTGGAAAAGGGAAGTCGAAGTCCGCGCTTAAAAGGATTTTAGTACCTGCATATGGTATAAGGATGATAGGTCACAGTGTTATGTGTACTAGATGTGGGAAGACAGTTAAATAAATTGGGAGAGCCACTCTTCCGCACAGCGATGCATCGTAAAAACACTAAAATGTATCATACCCTAAGGGAATACTAAAGGTGGAGGGGTATAAAGAAAGATGTTATGCACTTACTTCTAAACGCCTTCATTTGTCAAAAAAGTTACAATGAGCATCAAAGACGGTGGTTCTTATAGTCTCTTCCGATCCCTCGCGGAAATGGAGAATCATGATGGATTTTTTTACTTCCACTTCGCTGCAGTGGTTATGACGTGATATAGGTGATTGTGGATAGATCGACGAAATCGCCAATTTCCTACCTATGGAAAAATAGTGACTTAGCGAGAGTCACTGAGTCAGAGAAAAGAGATCAGACGACTTCACCTGATGACCAATCCGAAAGAGCCATACGTACATTGGAAGTTATGCTCAAGGTCTGTGTGTTGGAGCTTAAAAGGAAGTTAGAAAGATATTTACCATTAATGGAGTTTTCCTACACACAGTTAATATGTTATTGGAAATGGCGCCTTATGAGGCCTTATATGGAAGGAAGTGTGTGGACTCCATTATGTCGGGATGAGGAAGGGAGAGAGAAAATTTAGGTTCATAAATTGTTCAGTTACAAATGTGATAATGTTAAAGCACGCGATAGATTAAAGAAAGATAAATAAGATCGATTTAAAAGTTATGTTGATAACCCAAGGAGAGATTTGGAATTTTAGGTGGGGATCAGTATTTATGAGGATATCACCTCGAAAGTGGTGTTGATATTCTGGAAGAAAGGGAAGTTAAGTCCTTCTATATGGGACTTTATGAAATTATAAAATAATTGGAGAGGTAGTTGGCCTTGATTGTCGAGGTTGTCACCGAATCTGGCTGTATTACATGACATATTTTACATTTCTATGCTACCAAAGTATATGATGCATTCTTCACATGTGCTAAGAGATCAACCGGTTGAATTGAAAAGAAGATTTGACGTATGAAGAAAAAGACTCTGCATAAATTGTTGATCGAATGATTAGGATCTTTGAAACAAAGTGATTCCTTTAGTAAAGGTAATGTGGATGAATCAGCGAGAGGAGCAACATGAGAATTTAAATTCTGAGTATTCAAATTTTTATAAGGAGGTGATTGTAAAAACCCCCAACCTTATTGAATGTTAGAATAGTAGTTAAGAACCGATTTGAGTTCTAATGATAGAAGTAGGTGATTAGAATTTAGAACACTTCCCGACATCACTGGGGCATATGAAAATCAATAAAATTGTAACCGTGCCCTAATGAATAGTGATTTTTTTTTCTTATTTTATCCTGACGGAGGGGTTGCAAAGGGATTTTTTAAGAAAAAATTTCAGTTCCTATGACTTTGAACCGGCGGCTTAGAAGATAATGGGAGATTTAAGTAATAGTGATTTTCGCATCTAAATTTGGAGTCACGCCGAAATTTCTTCTTAAATTGAGCCGAAAATACTAAAAGGTCCTCGAATAAATCATAAAGACTAACGAAATCGGAATAAAGTGAAATCTGAGTCCGTTTGATAGTTTCTGTGTGATCCTCAACGTAATTCGGTAATATCACAGTTGTCCCATTACCATTTTAATGATTTTAAATTCGATTTCGGGTGATTTCAGAGCCTCGGGAATTCACTGGTGGAAGGATTTAGTTAAAATATTTTATGTTCAAATTTAAATATAGACGATCATAGAATATTTTTTGGACATATAATCGATATAAAAGCAAAGAATGAAAGTAAACCTAGATAAAATTCATTTATAATGTGAGATATTTAATCACACTACCCAATCAAAATCTTTCTTTAATGCCAAGTTATGATTTAAATAATGGGTAAATGACTTGGTCTCATGGGAATGACCAATGAGAAGCTTGAATAAAGAGTAATTCACTTTAAACCAACCAATGATATTTTCATATTTAAGGGCACTTTTGGAATAATATTTTAAAGTCTAAAATTTGGGGATTGGTGCTCAAAAGAGGATCACGTATAGGAGAGGAAAGAAAGGAGAAAAGAGAGTAAAAGAAAGGAAGAAAGGATAAAGAGGAGGAGAAAGGGTAGGGCAAAGTGGTAGAGGTGAATTTTTATTCTCTTCAAGCTTCCAAGTGAGCTCCAAGTGAATCAAGGAAGAGAAGACAAGGGAACCCAAGAAACAAGTAAGTTTTTCATGGTGGAAAGTTGGATTTTTATGTTTTTCATGCCTAATGATTTGATTTTTTCGTATGGATGTTAAATTAGTGGCATTTAGGGTCAATGATGATGATTTGAGATTGTCCGAGAAAGCCATGGATTAGGATTAGGGTTTGACAAATCAAGGAATGAATGGTTAGGTTTGATGTAGACTTGTGTGATATGTTGAAATGGGTATAATGCATCAGATTTTATGTTTAGAGTGAAAGAAAAATGGAAGAGAAACACAATTTGGTAAATTTTTGGGCAGCAGTCTCGGTACAGGAAATGTCCTGTTTTCTGTTTTGACCAGTTTTGGTATTTTGGCCATAACTTGCTCATTTCAGATCAGAATTGAGTGATTCAAAATTCTGGGTAAAATAGACTTCTAGGGAAAAAATTTATCTGAAGGAAGTTCATGCAAATTGTAAACTTAAAGTGCCCAGAAAATGGTTCAAAGTGGAGCTATGTGCAGATTCTGTTCTGCCAAACTGAGTTATTTGTTGTGCAGATTGTGTTATATGGTTGAGGGCTTTAGAGACTGAATTTTAAATTGAAAATTTAAAGAGATGTTATTTGATATATCAAGAACTGATCTGAGAGTTTCATGTCTTAAAGACCGCTTGAATAATTTTTTGAGTCATAAAGTCTATAGGGTATGGTTAAAACAGGTTGGCCAAAATGAATGAGTTTTTAGTGCTTAAGGTACTTGTTCATTTGGCTTTAACGAATGTGTATGGTGGATTGAAATGCTATGATTAATGTATAGTTGTGGTTTCTTTGAAAAGGTGAAAAGGACTATCGGACGGAAACTGAATTGGACTGAAGCAAGCGGGATTGAGCTGGTGAACTGCGTGGAGTGAAAATGATATATTTTGAGAATTTAGTTTTTAAAAGTGAATGGTTTTAATGTTAAACTGAAAGTTTAATGTAAATTTTTATGTAAATGTTAAGGCATATGGAAATGTTTTATATTGCATTGTTTTATTTTACTCAATGCATATATTTATATGTATTAAATATGTATGCATATGTTAAGGTATTATGAAAGTTTAAAATGTTTAAAGTATGCATATGTGTTTTAATGATAAAGTAAAAGGGATTTAAAATGTATTTATAAATGTATTTTGAAGAAATAGCCATCTGATGGTTACCCTAAACCCCTATGACTGTTATGACTATATCTATCAAGTACTTTAAGCGTAAGGATTAAGAGGGTAAAGCTATAGGTTACTAACCTGAGGGAGGGAAATAGGTACCCAGAGTAATATCCTTTACACGCGATAAAGTACTACGACCGGAACCCTATGCAAAGCGTGAGTTCTCTCGCAAATAGTGGCAGGATCGAATGTGACTGTTCTCACCAAGCATTCTGAAATCGGTTTCTGTGTTTATTCCCTCCGGGTTCCATCGTGAAAGAATGAAAGAAAGAAATCAAGAAAGAAGTTTAAGGCATAAATGCTTAAAGCATAAAATGGATTTTAAATGCATAAGTATTTATGGAAAGAAGTTTAAGGCATAAATTTAAAGCATAAATGGATTTTAAATGCATAAGTATTTATGGAAAGAAAGTTTAAGGCATAAATTTAAAGCATAAATGGATTTAAATGCATAAGTATTTATTGAAAGAAAGTTTAAGGTATAAATGTTTAAAGCATAAATCGATTTTAATGGCATATTTATGGAAAGTTTAAGGCATAAATGCGAATGTATAAAATGGATTTTAATTGTATAAGTATGTATTATTTTGATATGTACTCGAAAATGTTATATAAATGAAAATGTGACACTCAATTCCAGCTCGTTTTTAAATTTTTCACTCTTTTCCATATGTTTCAACAAATATTTTCAGGACTAGACAAAAAGACGTGAGAGTACCCTCCAAACAGCCGAGCTATCGAGGAGACGACGATGTGACCGCATCGGGAAATAATTTGCATATTGTATATGTGAATATTTTGTCATGTTTTGATAAAATTATGCATGGAATTGAAGAAGGTTTAAATGTTTTGATGATTCAAAGAAATAAATGTATATATATATGTATATCAGGTTTCGATTGGTTTGTGGACGAGGAGTCCTAATATGGAAGTCGATGAATTGAAGTTTAGAAGTGTTTTTAAATGTTTTCATCAGGTTTTGTAATTTGGGAAAGTCCTAAAAACAGGAAACTCGTCGATTTTCCCCAAAAAATCTAAGCGTTGGAAAAGAAAAGAAAAGAAATTTTTAAAGACTTCGCTCGCATTATTTTTAAAAGATACGTGAAGAATCAGAAGGGGTTCGCCTACTCGATTTTAATTTATGGTTTTATGAAAGTTTCTATATCCGCTGAGTCAGAGGTCCCTCTCTGCTCCTCATGAGGTTAATCCGGCCTAGATCCCCACCCACCCCCGCCCACTCCGGGACGGCGGCGCATTCCACCTCACGTGCCATCCCCCTACCACAGTGGCTTTTCGCCTCCGTGGGCCCGAACCCCGACCACGAGCCAGATACCCATTCGATAGCTCCCACTACCAACCGAGTTAAGAGCTCGCCAGGCTGGAACCCGACCGGGGGATCTGCCACGTCTCAGCCTGAGCCCACGGAGGCGGAAAGAAACCCCCGTGAGCCAGTGGGACAGCCCTCGGTGAGTGGATCACCTCTCGCCTGAGCGGCCAGGGGTGGGCCCCTTACAAAAAGGCGCCTTATATCACAGTCCTCACCCCCGGCCCACCACCCGGGAGGGCTGAGGTCCAATTCACAGCCATCCTAGCTCATTGTGGGCTCTTTCGCCTCTCCGTGGCCCGAACCCGGGATCACGAGCTAGATACTCCATTCGAGGTAGTCTCACTACCAACTCTAGTCGCGCCTTACACTCAAACCTAAAATTTAAATTTCTTCACCACTAAACCAAATAAATTATGAATTTACTTTGTTTATGTCCTTGGTTCAAGCTTACACATCAGAAACGCCAAAATATTTTCTAAAACATTTCTTAACTCATCTATGTGCTAATCACCAAGCACACACATTATAACACATTACAAATCATGTTATACAATCTAAATCACCAAATGATTCATTGTAATCACACAAAAACATCAACACAGTGCACGTATGTCCTGGGCTTTGTCCCGTGATTTTCCTAGGTAATCCCATACCTAAACTCAACATCGAACCACACCTAGTGGTGATGCTATTCCTCAACCATGGCCTAAGCACAAATTTTTCTATCTATAGGTTTCCATATACCTATATTCCACATCAAACCACCTAGTGGTGATGGATACCCAAACCCGAGCTCCCTAGGTATCTGTGATACCTAAGCCTTCGATACTCAGTTCGACGCCCCATTTCCCGGGGGTCCGTTGACCACCACAACCCGCGGACATATGGAGGGCTCAAGCCACCCGACGCCACTCAGAAAATCCAGTCTCCTTTGTACGGGAGCTCTACCCAAATACAACACCCGCATAAACCCGTCCCAATAGGTCCAATATATGCAATATATGTCCAACACGGCCACTGCCTATAACAAGACTAATATGCATATCCAAACTATATCCAATAATTTCAAGAGTTATAAACTACTCTATACAATACATATATTGAACTCTAAGGCTCTAATACATGTAGTATCAACAAAGCCACATTCTAGCTTTCTTCTAAACACTCTCTCATCCCTCTAAGACGAGCCATCCCCTCGCACGCCTCCAGACTGCAAAAGGATCCCACGACCTGGGCCAGCAAAGCTCAAGAGAATCGCCCTAAGTGGGCTACTCACCACCTAAGTGCAAAGGTACTGTTTCAGTAAACACACATTCAAGCAAATGCATGATCCTACTCGAATGTCTACGAATTAACCTGCATCCCGAAGTCCCTTTCACCGACTCTCTCACACTCGCCAAGCCCGTATGCGAGAATTATTATTTTATTACTGGCAAACTTCTCCATGAATATATATATCATATGGGCCGCCCGACGATTGATATATTAATTGTTCAGGGATTCACCGATGAATGTATATCAACCTGCCGTCCGACTCATTGATATATTATTTAGTTTGATCATCCTCCGATCATTAATATTTGACTACCTCCAACCATTTTCTCTAGACTCGTCTCATGTACTAACTCCTATAGTCCTAGGATGTTCCAATGAATATGGAATGCATGTATGCCAATTCCAATACGCCTAATCAATGCAACATATAACATGAATATACTCGCATAAAAATTAAATCACAAATATGTTATGTAATTATCATTTCAAACATCAAAATTAAATTTCTCACTTAAGCATCGTTCAATCACAAGCAATTCGACGAATTATTTAACCAACATATAATTTCACTTTAAAAATTATATTTTAGAACATCATTTCGTGAATGCTGAAACCTCACATTATTCCCAAAATCATTGAATCAACTGGGCTCGAATTCTCAGGAACTGCGTTAATCCATGGCCATTCTCTACCAACTAAATCAATCCATGATTTTAAAGCAAACATTTTGGAATTAAAACACCCAAACAAATTTCAATTTCTCATGTACCACTCGCCAACAAAGAAATCCCAAAAATTTCAATGACCCTTGGCCCCATGTTTCTGACCGATCAACCGCCTCACGACTTCAAACCAACCAAAACATCGAAAAACACTTAAATGAGAGTAAAACTCAAGCAGTGAGAAATCCTACCTCAAGTGAGTTTGAAGAAACTCCCGATCCCGAGTCCACACATACCGCCTCCGCGTAGAACGTTTCTCCTGTCTCGGCTCACCGGCCTGGCCTGATTCGCCCAATAATCTAGAGAGAGAAGTAAGCCTCTCTCTAAAAATCTCCTAAATTTCGTTTTCGCATCTCCCTAATGCTTTTCTTCCTCCACTCCACTCCGTGATCATTTGCCTTTTACTGGGGAGAGATGATGATCAGAAAGTAATTGGCCATCTAGTGACTTAAACAACTTCTAAAATGACCCTTATGTCCCTCTTTACTGTGATTCGAGTATCTCCGCACTACCTCTCGGCTCGCCCATTTTCACTACTCTACTCATACCACTGGCGGCACATGAGCACGGCAGACTTCTCACACACGAAATCGCTTTACCAAGACCCGAAACGCGATGCCTCAAAAACGTGTCGACCTAACCTGCCTCGGTAAAATTACGAAATTTTACGAGCTAACTAGATTTCACGAGATCGATTCCAACTGCAATCCGCTTCATCATCCGAGATCTAGAGAATTAATTCAGAATTAATTCTGGATTTTTAACCAAAAATTACTATTTTGTAATCAAAATTCACGATTTTGCCCTTATTCGAAATTGGAATTTCTCGGGTCTTCGTAAAGCGACCATGTTGAGAGTGGTAAGGGTGGCGATAAGAGCAACCCCCCAGAGGCAGAGGAGGTAGAGCGAGAAAGTCATGCTTAGATCAACGATGATCTGTGAGAGAGAACGATAGGAAGCTTGATTATATAGGAGATAAAACTGAAACAAAGGATTGCACACAACCAATAGCCCCGATTTCGTATCCCCAGCGTCTAAAGAAGCATAAGTTGGATAAGCAATTCACCAAGTTCATGGAAGTATTTAAGAAACTGTACATCAATATTCCATTTGCTGATGCTCTAGAACAGTATGTTAAGTTTATGAAGGACCTCTTGTCTCGGAAGAGAGGCGTGATTTTGGAGTTAACCTAGCGGGGAGTGTAGTGCCATCCTTCGGAGGAAGCTCTGTAGCTAAAAGACACGCGTTTCTTATCCTGTACCATTGGAAATGCTATCTTTGAGAGGGCATTATGTGATTTGGGCGCCAGTATTAATCTCATGCCCGTGTCCATATTTAAAAGTTTCGGATTAGGAGAAGCCCGCCCAACGACAGTCACACTCCATCTAGCAGACAGATCCTTAAAGCATCCAAGAGGGGTGATAGAAGATGTCTTAGTGAAGGTTAATGATTTATCTTCAGCAAAATTTCATTGTATTAGATATGGAAGAAGATAAAAAATACCCATAATCTTGGGTAGGCCCAGTTTCTTACCAGTTGGCGAAGCGATGATTGATGTTGGAGGGATGAGCCCTCTCGATGGCGGAACATACGTACTTACAATCACCCGGTTAGGGAACCTTTCTTGCTTGGTCCGGCGTCGGTAGGCCTGGGCGGGGGGTGTTGGAGCAATAACTACCCCTGATGGGGCACCCATTTTAACATCTTTAACATTAGGAGGAATCACAGCTAGCACCTCCCCTTCCAGAGGTATATTAGCCTCATTGAGGCCAAACCCCAGTGTTTGGTCATTGGAGGCGGATCAAGGGATCCCACAGCTGGGACCCATGGCCCCATCTGCGACCTCACTCATCCCAGGAGGCTTTGCCCTGGGTGGCTTCTCCCATAACTAGAGGCATCTTGCATCCTTAAAGGGTCACAGACCATTTTCGCCTTCACACAGCAAACTCAACGGCAAGGCAAAACATTTCTTCCTCCTCAACAGGTTCAATATCGGCTACTCCTATCCAATCTAAAGAATCTTCTAGATTGGTGTAAGTTGCCTTTGTCTGTCGTGCCTTTGTCTCTCTCTTCTTTATAGGACGGGAGCGGCTCGTGACTCTGGGGCTAAGCTAACACGGGTAGACCTCCTTAAGGTCCTTATAGTGGCCCCAGTTTGGTCACTCTTGGTAGAATTCGTTGGGGAGGGCGCGTAGGACTTGACCGGAGGTCGAGAGAGAGCAAAGCTCTCCCCCTTAATTACCTCCCGATGGACGTGAGCGAGGACAAACGGGGATAATGTAAGAAAAGGGCTACCACCCGACTCTATTAAATTCTTCACCATTAGCGAAGCTCATGATTGTGCTCACGCCTCAGTTATCTCGAGAAACCACTGATGTTCTCGAACCGACCTTCTATCTAGTTTACTAATCGGCCTTGCCTACGCTTATCTGAACGACGTCAAAACAAATCTCCACCAACGAGATATCTAGCATGTACAGAAGGTTGAGCACATTGCAACCCATCAGAATTCGAATAGTGTTAAGATGGATAAGTGTAGGAGGTGCTCGAAACATGTAGAAACTATTTCTGATAACGACACGTGGAAGCAAAGTCCAGTCGTAAACTGCTCTCAAGCAAAATAGACGGTGTTATCCGCTTCTCATATCGTTGAAACAGCCGGGTCATCTGACACTTCTAAACTAATGTTGTAAGGGATTTGGTAGAAGGATCTCAATTCCTCCATGGACATGGAAGAAACAAGGATAACTTCTGAGAAGGCTAATCCAGCCCGGGACGCCTTCTACACCTAACGACTAGTGAAGTCTCCTCTTGACCTCGCATTACACCCAAGTAGATAATAAAAAATTTAAAAAGAAAGAAAGGAGGGAGATCAACTCAGTGATAACCTACAGAAGTCATCACGGGACTAGAAGGCCGAAAGCTTTATAAAGCATTGAAACCCCGAGGCTCGATTGCATCTCGAAACTCCACGTCTGAGTGGGCCCGAAAACCTACCAGCGGTTGAAAGGCGCGCGTAAACGAAATAGAACCAACAAACAATCCATGTAAAATCGAAATTAGAGCAAATAAAAAACCCATCAAAATACCAAAAGCCATCAGGATCCTCCAAGCGGCTCCTTCACCAAAAACTTCAAGGGTGTTGCAGAAAAGTGGAATACTTTGAATAAAAAGAGTAGAAGCAAAGAAGTTGCCTTCCGTGCCCCTACTCTTATATAAGGTAATGCATGAACAGGCGCATTAATGGCACCGATGGATCAGCCTTGTGCTCCGAGAAGGCGTGGTACATTCCCCCAACGTTTCGTTTTCGTAAAACACTTTGCCTTCTAGGGCACAGAACAAAACAAGTAAGACATGTGGGCCCAGTGCCGTAGATTGTAGGCCACAGGGCTTGTTCGTCAAAAGGGCTTGAGTCACATCAACCAAGTAGAGCTTGATGATCGGCCCATTTGGGAGGTACAGTCAAATCATCTCCATATGAGCCGATGGCGACTTCTCGGGAGTCCCCTTCGAATGTCTTAGGTTCCTGCAGACATAAAAACAAAATAAATTAAAATTCAGCCTTGACGATATGCTGAAATCCAATTTTATTTAAAGTATGCCAAATAGTTACATTGCAACCAAGGCAAACATACCTTGGTGGATCCCAACAAGAACATCGGACAATGTACTAGGCTACTTCTGATAAGAAAAAAGAATAAAAAAAAAGCCAAAGGAAAATCGAGGAAAATGCGAAAGGAGAGATCGGAAAGGCAAAGATGAAAAGGAAGGAGACGAGAGGAAGAGGAAATGAAGAGCGAAAAGAATGCGCATTAGCCCACTTGAAATTTCCCCTCCTCTCTCAACTTTGCCTCGGCGAAGTCGAGGACACCGGCGCTTGAGGGGGCACGTGGCCTAGCACAAAACTCAACGAGGGCGTGGCGTGTCGGGCCCCTCGTACCTTACTTTGGTAGATCCTGAGGCTGATGAAGGATCCCGAAAGGTGATATTGGCATAGAGTGGCCTCCCTGTATGGGACGTCAGATGGGTTGACTGGACATCGTCTTGAACACACAATATTCCATAATCGGAGAGTAGTTGCGGAGGCTAGAGTCTTCACCGATCATTGTTCCACCTTCGTTGTCCCGAGAGGAACTCGATAGGGGATCGGCTAGCGAGGAACAAATCAGTTAAGAATCTTATAAATTTAGCTAGCTCCATCATATATATGGGGATCGGTCCACACAAGGCACAATAAATGCATCATTGAGAACATAGTATTTACTAGTAACATGCACCTCGGGACTAATTCCATTAATCACTTCCCGATTTCCATCTGATAGGGCTGACAAACAAATATTTTCCACTCTTAGAAGACCATGATATTCTAGACGGAAAAAAGGAGGGCATTGTGAGTACCATGGCTTTTGGACCCAAATCATACTATCTAATAGGCCAGCTTTCTCACGGGCCCATTGCCTAATTCAAACCAACAGGGCCCAAAACAACCTGTTACCTGAGAGCAAATCTGAGGTTGCCTTAGACGGGAAAAATCCTTGCCTCATTATAAAGCCTCGAGAGTTCCCAGGCCCGGCCGATGCTTTGTAGTCTGAATATTCATCCATAGATCTCTTAATTCACTACGTCTCAAAATGATAATCCTAAATAAGGGAATTGGTCTTTGATAAGGAAATTCAAATTTTATCATTAGATCGGAGATATCATCCCTCCATAAATAATGGAGAATTGGTCTCTGATAAGGAAGGAGAGGTTCTATCGCCAACATGACGAGTTATCTTTAAAATCAAGGAAATTCAAGTATAAGCGAAACACCCCCCTCCCCCAGTGAGGAAAGGTCGCAGTGCATTATGCCCAATTGGCACTACGTCTTATAAATCGCTTTTGGCTAACTTAAGCATCGGAGAGGAGGCTAGCACATCGCCACCGTAGCCTTTTTTTTTTTTTCAGGTTCACGTCGTCTTGCTAATGCCCAAGGCCAAGCGAGTAGAGTACCAGCACATGTGCAGGCAATTTTCCTATTATCATAACCTAGCCTTAGGCTCCTTTGGAACCAATCATAGCAGAGCTTTCAACCTCACTTGAACTCGTTTGAACTTTATCATAGAAGTATAAAATAAAAATTAAATATAATTAAAATTTTACAAAATTTTAAATTTCTTAGTTCTTATGTAATAAAGGAAATAAATAAAGTAAGTTTGAATAAACATAGAATTAATTTATTAAGTTTAAACCTATATTTTATTTTCTTCCAACTTTTCTTTCCTTCCACTTTTCCTCTTTGTTTTCTTTCCTTATTTACTTTCCAAATTCTAGACAGAGCCTTAAGGCTTATTTGGTTCCTATTTTTTGAAAATAAGTTTTGGTATTTTCTATAACAAAATAATGGGAAAAATAATGAGAACATTGAGAACCAAACGTGGATCTCGTGTTTGGTGTTTTCCTTGTTTTTCGAGAAAAAAAAAGCAGTTTTCAAGTGTAACTTAAATCCTCTCTTCTCAATGAGAAAAAGAGAAATTGAGAATAATGATATGAGGTGAGAGTATTTCACAATGAGCTATTTTATCAAAAGATCGATGTTTAATTTAAATTTTATATATATATATATATATATATATATATATATATATATATATATATATATATATATATATATATATATATATATATATATATATATGACTAGTACTTTGAAGAGTGAGTAGATATATAGTTAGATGTTCCATCGATTGGCTACACAGGGAAGTAGTGAAAGTAACATATAGGCTGTTGGAGCTGCTCTCATATGGGATTGGTTTGAAAGGGAAAGCCCTGAAATCATGCGTGGGTGGTGATGAAATTGAACTTGAAATGAAAATCAATATGTATCCGCCATGCCCACAGCCTGAACTGGCTCTTGGAGTTGAACCTCACGAGACGCTGTCACACTCACCTAGATCCCAATGATGTTTCGGTGCCCGGGTATGGAAAATGATAAGCAGGTTGTTGTTGATTATTTGCCAAATGCTCTCTTTGTCCATGTAGGAGATCAAATTGAGGTAAACAAAAATAAATAAAATAAAATAATCTAATTGGATTTTTTAAAATTGTTCTTCAGAACAGTTCACCATTTTGGGCCTTATTTATTTATAGTTTTTGTTCTTTGTCTTTTCCTTGTTTTTTCAAAAATTGTAACCAAAAAAGCCCTAAGATTCAGGTAGGGCAAAAAACTGATAAATAATATTTGCCAGGTCTTGAGTAATCGAAGTCTGAGGTATTACTCCATAGAGTCTGATAAATAAAGGCAGGCATGTCATGGGGCATTTTTTGTGCACCACCCCATGATGCCATGATCAGCCCTCTTAAGATGGTTGATGAACAAAACCCGTCAAGTATTCAACGAAACATTTCTGACTTATTCTTGCAAATTTAATAAGCTTCCTGATAAGACTAATATATATATATATATATATATATATATATGCTTCTATAATAAGCATGCATTTCTGCATTTGCATCTTTGGATCAAACTTTTGTTATGTTATTTATTTCATATGCCATCGCAATTTTCAAATTATTGTATGTTAATCAATATTGAAAATTTATAGATTCTGAGGTTGATGATATGGTGGCATTAACTCTACATCCTGATTTTGGTTGAAGCTAGTCTTCCTCCATGATCTCTCCTTGTCGACTAGTATCCCACTTTGCATATTTGTCTTTTCCCCATTGAAGTTTTCTTTTCAACATTGAACTTATGTAAGCTATCTTGATGCGAGATTAACTATATTTTTGATTCATGATTAAGAAGAGGTGACAACGACAATGGTGTACCACATCATCAAAACAAACCAGATATCATTTGGTATTTGTATTCTTTAACCCATATTATATTGTTAGCATCCTTCAACATCCATATGTTCATCATTTGAGGAATTGCAAAGTTATCTACCAAGCATAGAAATCCTCTCAACTCCACAAAAAACATGTAGTTTTCTTTATCATATGAATCAGGCTTAGGAAGAAAAATCATCCTAAAGTTTTCTTCTTCCAAATAGAAGGCGAGGATTAGCTTACAATTTGAAGAATTGCCATGTTTATCGGCTCTTGTCCAATAAAACACATTATTGACAAGTAGTACACAATTAGTGATAGGATAAGGGCAACATTGATGAATGACTTTCCATGAATGACCCAGCTTCATCTTACGTTGACAAAGTAAGAATTTCACACCCAATGTTATAAATGAACTCGATTCACTTTGGTGAACATATGCACCAGCTTTGTATTCTTTGTTGACATAACATCACAACCCAGCTCCATGATCATTCACCGGGGATGATGAACCCTCTACTAAACTCCATGGAAATTCTTTGTGGCGGGGTTGTAAAGGTAGAAATGAATTCTCATAGACAAAATATATTAGACCGTAGCCATAAGGCGACACAGATGTAATCTCCATCATATGTTTTGTCAACTCTTTTCCTACCTTCCTTTCAAGTCCATGGAGAGTTCGATAGATAAATTGACACTCATTATCATCCATTGTTAAGTCATTCATCTGCTAGTATCGAGGATTTTTTTCTTGATTTCTAATGGTAAAAATCGAAAAATTTGGATTGAATCAAAGTTGCACCAATGTTTTGATACACACGTAAACTTGCACAGATCTTTCACAAGAAGTCTTGTATAGTATGTCAAACTTGACATCTCTTGGGAGGTTGCATATTCTTCTCATGTGTTTCTTTGATGATTGATATATCAAACTAGATTGTTTAATGGAAAGGCTTGACATGTTTAACCTAGTAATGAAGAAAGTAATGTGAATTAGGATTAAAAAACATAAAATAAAATAAAAAAGTGCTTATGAAACTTGAAGTATGAGTACCATCAATTGTAGATTAAATACTAGATAGCTAAATAAAAGTGAAGCTATTTGGTGTGTAGAAAAAAGGCTTCTGATAAAGAAACAATACGAAAATAACTACATTGGGATCATCAAATATTGTTACGTAGAATAATTAGCTAACCAGGATCTCCCATATATTATATTAAAACCCAAATTCTAGTTTTATGTTTAAAGTTGTGAATTGCAATTAAAGGGGAAAAATCGTTAACAATTGGCCTTTATGCATTGATTGTTAGTCATGGCCATTGAAAGTTAGGACAAAAAGCGAATTTATGATTCATTTATGCATCGGATATTGTCTTATTTGATGTCATACAGAATCATTTTTGCTTTCATTTTCTATCAAACTTACTTATTTATCTAGAAATGAACATGTGCATAACTTTATCCTTAGTCACCCTTGTTGAGCCTAATTAGCCTATTTCTTTGTCGACTACAATACCTGGAGTGTTAAATAATTCCCCTCATTTGATAACCTTGTTTACCCATAGTATGTGTGATCATCAATAGAATTATTATGAGCTATGACAAATTGAGGTGGACGGGTGGGGTATGATATAAAATAAAATAAATAAAATAAAAAAATAAAGAAAGAAAGGAAAACAAAAAGGAAAATAGAAAAAAACAAAAAAAGGGAAATGTTGAGTAAGTTTGATTTCGTAGCCTCCTTAATTTGAGTAATTAGGTATGAAGGGTGTTTAACACACTAATATCCTAAATTCAATTGGTTTGGAAGCTATTGACTAAAGCTCATTAAGACTTGGGGAGAAAGCTTAAGGGAATCAAACATTACACTACTCATATAACCTTATATGTTTATATTGTGGATAAAAGAGTTGTAATTGGACAATGTTGAAGATCGGCTTAATAAGGTTAGGGGTGATGAGAAGTATTGGTGGAAGCTGAATGAAATTTAGGAAGAATGATGACTATGTGTGAACTTTAGCTAGAAATTTTATTCTTTATTCTGCCCTTAACCTTGGCCATACATTATAAGCTTAAAAATGACCTAATGATCCTAAGCATTGGATTCAGTCTACTAGTGAAGAGTAATATGAAAATGAGCATGGAATACAAGCATCCATTATACAAGATCCATCATAAATAATTGCTTGCATAAATTCATCTACGAGTTGCTAATGGTTAGTTAGGCAAGACTTCACACACTCACACACCGCCTTGAGAAAATCAAAGCTAAGAACCCAAAATCAACTGGTTTGAAATTCCACTCCAATCATGCCACCTTAAGTTTTCTCCATACTTTCAGATTATGTGAGATCTTTGAGGCTATCTAGCAATTTAAATCAAGTCAATACTCACTCTTTTCAATTTCATTTTATACCTTCATTTTTATTCACTCTTATTTTCTTTCTTTCTTTCTTTCGGTCGAGCACTTGCAAAATATTAGGTTTAGGGGTATTTGATAAGTGAATTTTATACTCCTTTTATTGAAATTCTATACTTGATATTATGTAGTTCTCAATTTTTTTATGAGTGTTTTGATGCATTTTATTTTGATTTTGGTCGCTAGATTAATCTTGGAGAGCAATGATTTAAAGTGGAGCAAGTTGAGTTAGGCTTCAAATGCTTGGTGTGGCACCCGCTTGAATCCTTAGAATGAATAGCAGGGTAGCGCCCTAATGCTTGAATAATAGCTGGCTTGAATCAGCAAGAGTGGATTAAATGTATAGGCCCAACACTTGAGCAGTGGCACCCGGGCATTTTCACGAGACCTCCCAGCCCCGAGGAAATTTCCAAATTTGGCCTTTTAAAGCTCATAAGAGGAGACTATAAATAGAAATTGTTAGGGTTTCAAAAGGTGCTTTTGGGTGTGAGACAATTGTTGCTTTCATTTTAGAGAGAAACAAACTTTAGAAGAGAAGATTTCTACTATATCCCTAGTTTTTTCTCTCTCTCATTATGACTCTCTTTACATATATGTTTTTATTCAATTTTATGATGTTTTAGATTTTCTTTCTAGGGCTACTATGTAGCTAGATTATGAATGTTTGAATTTTATCAGTTTAATTGATTGATGTTTTTTAGTCCATATCTATATTAGGTATTTCATTCTTCTCATAATGATTGTAGGTAGTGGGTATTATACACATGATTTGTGATTCAATGAGATCAGAAGCGATGATTGAATTTGATAATGAATGATATACCATATGATTATCATTAATTAGAGATATTTAATAAGGATTATATGTGGTTTTATGATTTTGTGAAACCCGGGAAAAGCGTATTATTTTTTTTTCTTCTGAAAATGAGCGAATCGGTAATTCTTGTCGAGACGGTACAAACAAAACCCTAGATTTTTCTCTAGACACTCCAGATGGCCAAGCGGATCACGCATTAGAACATCTCGCGAAATCTAGTAGAACAAAACAAACTATGTCGAATTCCGAGACAGTCGGATTTTTACGTATTTCGATGAACAAGCCAACAGGGGTGACACGTGGCACGAGAGTGCATGCCACATGGCACAAGGATTTAGGAACACTTGGCACCTAAGTGGCCAAGTGTCATACTCCTAGAATGCATGCAAATTAGTGGGAAGTGGTTGGTGCATGGCTTGGCATGGGTGACACTTGCATAGCTTAATACCATGTGTCAAGCAACATGAGAGTGGTCTTGTGTAGTGGAAGATGGGGGCGAAGGGCTTCTTCCGCTGGTTAGATCAGTCCTAGAGAGGAAGAGGAAAATCATAAAAATGAAGAGAAGCAAAGCAAAGGAAACCAGAAAAAGGAAGAAGGAAGGAGAAAGGAGGAATGCAAATCCTCCATTGTTGCTAGTTTGGAGGACCCAAATTTGATCCCACACACTACAAGAGGCGAGGGATCTTTCCTCTTTGGTTATTTCCTTGTTTGGGGGCATGGAAATGGCATTTGGTTGAGTTTTCTATGTGAATGTTTGAATGAATAACATGCTGAATTTGTGATGTTGTACTTGCTGAATTTTCTGGGTTTTAAGACTGAAATTGTGATGTTGTACTTGCTGAATTTTCTGGGTTTGAAGACTGAATTTGTGATGTTGTACATGCTGTTTTTTTGGGTTTCTAGGACTGAAAACTCAGTTTGGTGTATTATTGTATGCATGACTAACATGCAGAATGTTCTGGGTTTTTAGACTGAAGAAATCCAATTTGAATAATATCATTGTATGAATGAAAAACATGCAGAATTTCCTGGGCTTTCATGCATGAATAACATGTAGAATCTTTTGGGTTTTTAGATCAAAGAAAACTCAGTTTGGTGTATTATTGTATGCATGAAAAACATGCAGAATTTTATGGGCTTTCATGCATGACTAACATGCAGAATGTTCTAGGTTTTTAGACTGAAGAAAACTTAGTTTGGTGTATTATTGTATGCATAAGAAAAACATACAAGAATTTTGTAGGCTTTCATGCATATTAACATGCAGAATTGTTCTGGGTTCTTAGACCGAAAGAAAATCAGTTTGGTGTATCATTGCTTGCATGGTTAACATGCAGGATTTTTTCTGGGTGTTAGTCCTGGTTGTTTAGGCCATAACTTCTCTGTCCGAACTCCGATTTGGGTGTTCTTGGATTCTATGGAAAGTTCATGGAGTCCAGAATCTAGCCATAAGCCATTTAGTTGAAATAGGTGCTCACATCTGTGCCGAAAAACTGAGTAATTATTATCAATATGGGTGTTTCAAAAACATTGGGTTGTAATGTGTTGTGCTTGAACATGTACTTCTTGGTATATGGCAGGAGGCTATATGATTGACATACTAGCATCTCGACTTGGGAATATGAGTTATGGCATTACTTGCCTAAGTAATGAGTAGAGATTATGTTAATGCATGCTTGAAGTGTTGATATGAATGGTGAATGATAGAAAAGATGTAGTGCATGCTTATGTGATGTTTTGATTTGAATGTGTGGAATATTAACATGGTTGCATGTTTGATGTTGGTGAATATGAAATGTTGTATGCATTAGACATGGTGTTCATAGCACACACAAAGTGTGCGGTGTAGAATGTCCATGTAGATGTGGCCCCGATCCGGGGTGTCGGGTTGACCCTGTCGGCAGCGGAAATCTACAAGTCTCATGTCATGAACTTGATTACACGTAAAATTGCCACTTGGGCCTACACATCATACATAAAATTGTATATTTTATACAAAATTGATTTATTTACAATTGTATTCAATTACAACATACCAGCGGGCCTCTTGCGGAATTTGCAAAAAACGGAAAATACAAGGTGAGCGATTTGGCGTTTCTTCGCCTCTGGGTCGGATCGTCCCATCCCAGTGTGTGTATCGCGAAAAAAATAGTCCACGGCGGGTGGGCAAAGCCGGTGGTGGAATTTCCTGCTTGGATTACTCGTACAAGTCGCGATCTTTGTGTACGCAAACATATAACGTGCTAATATATCGCTCACGTGCGTATAGTCGCGTAATTAGTTATAAATCATATTTATTCATTTTACAATAATAACAAACTTAGCTCACATGGGCTAAGGCACGTCCGTGATTCGTTTTAGAACAGCCTGATTCACACAACATGTTATTTTCTCATGGCAATAACATAACACCCGCATGAAATCAAGCAAAACACCCCGAAGCGGTCAGTGGTACATCCCAGAAAACACTCTAGGGATTTCTTAGCTTTCGGTCAGCTTTTGGAGCGAAACCACGGCAAATCAGGCCTCAGCAAATCCACTATCCATTACATAACCCTTAGGCAAGTAAAGCGAAGTAGGAAAAGCCCTACCTTTCCGGAGTTTGTCAGAAGCACCTCAAATCACAGTACTGCCACGTAGCCCTCGCGTGTAGACCATCCTTGCCTCTTCTTGGAATCGGCGAAGCCGGTTACGTCGTCGTAGATCTTAGAGAGAAGCGGACTTTCTGCCAAAAACCCTAATCTCAGTCCAGCGCGCGTTGACAACCGGCCCGAAAATGAAAGTGGAAGATGATGTCATACCATTAAAGTCTAAGTTGCCTCGCTATTATAACTTCTTTGCTTTTATTTTCCTTTTTCTCATTTTCTTTCTTTCTCTTTGTTTTCTCACGTTTTCGTTTCTCTTTGCCTTTCTCTCCACTTTTGGAGAATTGACCGTTATGGGTCGAAGAGGAAAGCTCTCCCCTCATGAGAACGTTGTGTGGCTCTAAATTTTCCATCCCTTTTCTTTTATTTCTTTATTTCCTTTTGACATCATCCCACTCAGTGGATCATTGTGAGCCATGGGATCATGCCACCCGTAATGGCTGATGTGAAACACATTTCTTTTATGTCTTGAGTGTCGCATTTTGGGTGTAATGTGGCATCTCCTTAACCTACCATTTGTCATGTCAGGCACTTGACCTTGGCTTGTGAAATTAGGCCTCGAATCAGCGAAGATGACGTGGTATTTAGATTTCGGCAGACGATTCAGCGGTGAAGTCCAGTTTAAGTCAATTCGAGATCTAAAAAAATTCGGATTTTGTAAAAATTACCATTTCTGCTCGTAGAATCTGGTTTAAAGATTACCAGCGATGAAGGTCTTCATACATTGGTCATGGATTTGAGTTCAGTGACACAAATTGCATTGCATTGATGTGCGGTAACACCACATTACATGAGAGTGCGTACATGGTACTGATTTGGCACTGCGTTTGGTGTTGAATCATGTGGGCTTAGGAATGGGATGAAGTCGATTGGGTTCCTAGCGTTAAGCGGAATGAAAAATGAAATGTGTCGGGCATAGAAAGTAGGGGATAGATACCCCCTCGGGTGAAAACCTGAAAACACAGTTGGAAGCGGCGTATCCGCAGTTGAAAGCCAGAAAAATGTCGGAGGTGTAAGAGACCGTGGTGATACCCCGAAAAGTTACATTTGCCAGACAAAAGCGATTAAATAAATATCATAGACTACAGGTTGTGAGATGGGAATTGGCTGACTCGATATTGATTTCCCATTGGCACTTGCATTGGGTGGTGGGTCGGAGGTTGACCCGGTGCAGGCATGTAAGTGTGGAATCTTGTGCATGTAGATTTTTCCATGATAGGATAACATGTATGCCTGGTGGTTTTAAGTTAGTGTGAAATGATCATTTACATGTGCACTAGGTGGGAAATAGCCCTTATAAGTTTATCCCTCTTTGGGCGTTAAGCTCACCTCGTCATTAGGACCCCCTTTCGGGTATAAGGCAGTGCAGACAGGCGGCTCCTTAGGCGGGATAATGAAGTGGGCGGCGTGAAGCCTTGATTCTTGTTTTGTGTATATTATAGCAGACTAGTTTTAATATATGACTTTTGTATTAAGTGATGTAATAACTCTTGGATGCATAGAAATGTATGGTCTTAACCATATGGACGAGTATGGATGATGGGCCACTGACCAGGTCATTTTACTCATGTATGGGTCTCATCATATGAGACACACGGGTTCCATGAGGTTGGCCCCGGTGGTCAACGGGACCCTCGGGTTTTGGGGTGTCACAGATTTTCTATGCTTAATGAGTTATGTAGATTCATAGTTATCACAGAGATGTTGTTAGCTTATCTATTGGAATATGTTATTGGTGCTTAAGAAAGATTAATAATGACATTTCAAAAATCCATCATCAAGGAATAAACATTGATTAATTAAACTAGGTGATTGAAATTGGATTGATCTTGGTGAAATCGGTGTCCAAGAGCTTCCATACATTGAGTTTTCATCTTATTTTATAACCTAGTGTTTGATTTAGGTTAATCAAATTTATTCAATTCTTCATTTTAGTTACTCAAATAAAATTGGAGTTAGATTAATTTCAATACTTGATAGAAACTATCTCTATGGGACGATACTCATATTGATCACTATCCTATTACTTGTTAGACGGCGCCTACACTTGCACTTAGTTTTTTCAATGTATGTTACTAACTTGAAACCTCAAATGCGGTTGGGTCATTTTCAATTCTTTTATAAAATACATATTTTATATTAAAAATACTTGTTTAGGAATTTATTCACTTCCAAATTATTTTATCTTTTGCACAAAGAGAAAGAATAAGTTAAATTTTTTAAAAATAAATCTTTAAATATATTTATTTAGTTAAGTACATTTCTGTTTCAACTCCCTCATACCGTTCAACTTTTTCCATCTTTCCATCAATAAGAAGTGAACCTAAAGAAAAGTGACAAAATAAATATTGTATCTTGTTTAGGAATTAAAAGTCATATATAATAAGCCTCGTAACAACTAAAATTTTCCATTAGAACAAACAAATGAAAGAACCATTATAAGAACAAACAAATGCATAAAGAGATTCATATAGACTTTAAATAAACATCAAACCAAATGCATAATCGGGTTTAATTAGAGATTCTAAAAAACTTTTAATGATTAATAGATTGTGCTTAAAGTTGATGAAAAAGCTCACAAGAGCATCGACTTAGGCATTCAAATGTACTTAAAAAAAAACTTTCTAAATCAAGTATGATGCTCGTTACGAAGCTCTTTTGTATTTAACAAACAAGAGAAATATTTATATCACCAAAGTAATCCAATGTTTGGTTTATAGAAAGTGAAGAAAAAAAAATAGTGAAAAATGATTTCTAATGTTTAGTTTCACCATGAAAAATATAAAAGATAAAAGAAATTAAAAAATTCTTAAATTTTGTTCATTTTAAATTATTAGAATTTTTATATTGAGAATAAGTAAATGATTTTGAAGCAACATATAAAGGAATTTATAAATTTTGAATATATTTTTTATTTTCTTTCCTATTTTATTCCTCTTTACTTTCTTTATCTTGCATTTTCTTCCTAATTTTCTAGGAATAAGAATAGCCTTCTCTGTAAATTATCTAATAAGAGCAAGAAACAAATGGCATGAAAACTAATTAGATAAGAATCTCTACAGCCGATCAAGGAGTTCTCTGCATTACTACTCGTGAATCAATCAACATCGAGACACTTTTAAGGATAGTTTGAAGATACGAAAAAAAAACATTGTGATAGATACATAATAAGCATTATTGATTAATTAGATACAATAATATTTATAAAAACATTCATTATGAAAAGGTCAAAATTTCCAAACAAACTAGAAATTTAAAATATACTTAAAGAATTACTTCAAATACTTTAAATTTTATAAGAAAAATAATTTCTCAAAAAATACTAATATTTTAAGTCGTAATAATTTTATAATGAAAATGAATGGAAATTTTCAAAATAAAAATTAGAAGAAAAACTTAAAAAAAATAAACAAATTCAATTAAAGTTTATGAACTCTTAATAACTCTATTGCATTTCAAAGGAATAAAAAAAATCAATAATCACTAATTGGTTTTAGAGTTTTGACATCCAATAATGAGTAAAGTGGATCTCACAATTTAGTATTTTAGTTTAACGAATTATCTACTCTGTGCAACATAAATTTGTGAAAAAACTAATCATAAGTGGTAGTTTATAGTAATGAATATTTCTTAAAGATTTTAACTTTAACTAGATTTTGGTTTTGACCACCCGTCAATCCTCTCCTTTGGAAATTGTGATTTCTTTCGTTCATTCTTTTCATCCCGTTAGAAAGAAGGGATGGTTTTTTTGGCTTTTCCTTAGCCTGAAATCACCCCTCCGATTGTTTCGTTTTCTCATATCCGGATTTCTCCCCCAATAAAGTGGTTTCTTCCACCCGATCTGATTTTTCATTTGATTTTCCTTTGTTTTCTTAAGCTTTAGTCTTCAACTTGTTGCAGTGTGTTGTTATTTGTTGATTTTTGTATGAGCAATTCAGATGGCAAAGATACTTTGATGAGACAAAAAATTAAATCAAATCCTTATTGGTCGGTATGCCCGTGAATCTTAGATGTTAGCATATTAAGATTATATCTTGTATAGGCTTAGAGCCATTTCTTAGTTATTCAAGGCTATTACTTAGGATGCTATGTTATCCTCCTATGTTTTAGCGAGTTTGATTTATGTGTTTGAATGTAAACATATTAGAATCAATGAAATTTCAGTTTCATTGTAAAAAAAAAAAAAAGAAACTAGAGAGTTTTTTTTTTTTTTTCTCTCTTACTAAAAGGTATGTTTTTAATAATTCAAAGGGAAGGGAAAGGGGTAAGCATTACATTGAATCGCACATCTAGCCTGCCCCTTCGAAACCATACAAATTAATTAATAAAAGGCATACAAAAAAGGATGTTTGAGAGCAAATACTTACAGATGAATGAAGCTGTAGCCATTACTTGGGAGCAATGGATGCAAATTGGTAACAAAAAACGGCAAAATTTGTAACACCGAATCCAGGAAGTCCTACGGTACATGACACGTAGGGGTGTATAAGAGGTACCAAGTGTCACAGAAACTATTTTGGAGACTAAAATAGGAAATGATAAATTGGTAAGTTAGAGTGGTATTAAAGCCAAAGGGTACGATTGTCATTTAGCAAAAGAATATGAAAATCAAAATTAAAGTGTAGAGATGGGCCATAGTAAGAATTTCAATAAGTTACAATTTCAATATTAAAGAGATGAGGGCTAATTTCAATTAAGGCAAAATATGAGACCAAATGTGGGAGACAAACAAAATAATTCATTTTGTCTCAAACTTTAATGGAGCTCAAGTTTTGAGAAGAAGAGAGCGAGAGGAAGAGAAGGAAGAAGGAAAGGAGGAGGAGAAGTCCAAAGATTAAGGTATGTTTGTCTTTGAATCAAATGTCTTTTGATGTCTAGGGCTTTTAGTGTGAATTTCTATGGAGATTGTTCCTCCTTTGGCCTAGGTTTTGTATAAAGGTCACACAAACCTTTGATTTGTTGGGGTGTAAATTAAAACCCCGATTGATGTAAAAAGAAACTGGAATCATCAATTACATGATGTGTAGAAGGAATTGGTGGACCTTAGGTAGTGTTCTTGGATTTTTCACCTAAGGTTTTGTGTTTTGAGGTTCCAAAGCACCAATTCAAATGTTATTGGAGTTGTTTTAGATGATTTCCAAGTTAGTTTTGAGGTATGGATTATAGAAGTTGTAGGAGTGAATTGGCATCAAAAGTGGGAGGAAATAACAAAATCCCGGGCAGAAATATGGAAGTTGTACCGGTACATGAGCGATTGTTGTACCGGTACAACCCACCAGAAAACAAGAATTATCAAATTTACAAGTTCGGGTTGTCTTAGGTACATACGATACAGTTTCTGTTTAAATGATTTTTTAGTATTTTAGTAACTCACTCATTCTTATCAGGTTAATTGATTCAAGTGGCTACGTAAGAATAGACTTCAAGGGGAGAACAAAACCTAAGACATGAGGCATCGTCAAATTATGATCTAAGTGGACTAAATTCACTCAAATTGGGGCCATTAATGCGAGAAAATTCCTGCATCAGCTTTGGAGGCATAGAGTAGTCCGGGTTTTGGACGTAACTTGAGGTTCCGGTGCTCCAGGTGGGTGATTCCAGTTGGAATAGAGCCATAGCACCTTAGCTTTAAAAAATTATAAAGAGTGCTTGACTAAGTCCCAAGTACGTTAAGTTATGCGATTAATTTGTCGTCGTATTCGTTTGAGTTGTAGGTTAAAGTAAAGGCGGGATAAGTGTGGAACGGTGCTCAAGTTAAGGAAGCAAAGATGTGAGTGTTCTAAACTCATTTTCCAAATACTAGTGTATTATTATTATTATTATAAACTGTTTTACACTGGTATTTTATGGTTTTGAATGCAAACCATTTTCAAGAAGCAAGCAATGAGATAAAAAGCAAATGGTTTTAGGTTAAACCATTTTGAAAAGCAAGCATTGGTTTTAAATTGTAAAACCATAATTAAACAAGCAAGTAAGTAAATGGTTTTAATAATTAAACCATTTTTCAAGTAAGAAAGCAAGTAAGCAAATGGTTTTGAATAATTAAACCATTTTCAAGCAACGAAAACAGTAAATGGTTTCAAAGTGTAAAACCATTTTACAAAGAACAAGCAAGCAAGCAAGAAAGTTTGAAAGCAAAGGCCTTCCTAGTTTTAAGCAAGCAAACCCGGTCAGAGGTATTAAAATGCGTGCGGTGGTGTTAGAAGTTTCATACATGCATTGTAGTTTGCACAAGTCGGCAGACTTAGGATATACATTATGCATTTAAAGGGAGTAGGTAGCACTTGTCACAGTATATAAGGTTATGAGCTCTAACTAATTATGGTGATGGTGACCGCAGGAGTCCAGATTCCGCATATTCCCTTAGGAAAAAGGTGGCGCGGACAAGGTCCTTCCAGAAGCCTGCGGTTGAGCCACAGAGGTTCCGTGTTCACTGGGAGTATGATAGTAATACGCCTCCATTGGTTGATGTTTTATAAGCATGATATCTTTGTTTGAAAAATCAACCATTGGTTCTGATCGCCAGGCTTAGGAGGTTTAAAGCAAGCGGTTGAGCCCGGGCTCAGTTTAGATTTCAAAGCGATCGGTTGGGCGAGCTCAGTGGGTTTTATTTTCAAAGCATGCGATTGAGCCAAGCTCAGTTTTTATGAAAAAGTTTGAGAAAATTTTTCGCAGGTTTGTAGAAGGTTTTAGAAACTTTCAAACAAGACAAAACAAACGAAAAGATTTTAAAGTTTTATAAACTTCTAAGCAAGCGAAATAAGAGTTTTACAAGCTTTTAAAGAAAAGCAAAATAAAGCAACGAGTACAAAAGCAAGCAAGCAAAGAAAAGTTTTGAAAGCGTTTAAAGCAAGTAGCGAAGAAAAACTACGGAAAATAATTGTAAAGAGAGTTTTACATTTTGAGATGTTTAGGAAAAGCCAAACTTATTTTATAAAGCATACACTCACTAAACCGTTTAGCTCATTATTTTCCATTTTGAAACTATTTTCCAGTGCAGTGCAGCGAAGTGGAGCATAGGATTAGTCTGACATGGAGGTTTAAGTCTTTGTGTATTAGTAATATTTTGTAGAACATGCTTTGAAATTGTATATGGAACATATGTATGTACATAGTTTAGTATGATGGAAATGTGTTTGAGTATCTTTGGTTGCCATATTTTGGATATAGTGTAAATTGGATGTATACGAGTTTGGAATTTAGACTGTAATGCGGCAGTCATCTTCTTAGAGTTTATAAGCTACTAAGATTTTACCGATCTAAGTTTGAAAAAAAAATGAAAATTTTTATAGGAGGTTTAAGTGGCCAATCGGCTTAAGCCACGGGGATTTCTAATTATTGAGTGTGGTGAAGTTTACGTAGGTGGCCATTATACCGTCATTGGTAGGGGTGGTGGTGTGTCAAAATTGCCTTAAGATCTAAAACTAAAATAGATCTCCAGTCATATATATTGAGATCTTCTTCATTGAAATCACAAAATGATATGGAAAAAGTAAATGTTATCGGAAATAGAGATTATGGTTGATACGAAAAAAATGAAATCAGGATAAAATGAGGAATATCAGTGAAATAAGATGATGGACTTAAGGTTTTAGGGTTAGGAGTGGCAAAGAAGATGCTCAATCTTGGATTCTTGATGCATTTGGGGACTTTAATTTCACTATTTATTAATGCTTTAAAAACTTAGGATCGGTAGGTCTGTGGAATGAGCAAGTCGTCGACTAAGAAACTGCGACTCAATGAAAAATTGTTTAGGCTTCACGAATCAATCGAATGACAAGCGAGCAAGTGAATTTCTTGAGCAGAGACTAGTTACTTAATCAAGCGATTCCTCCTCATCATTTTTATAAGTTGAAATCACGTCATTTTTAATGCTTTTACATTGAAGCGGCTGTTTTTATCTTTGGTGTATAAAGTAACAAAATTTTGTTTGTCTTTCTCTTCCATCCTATCTTGAGCCTCCTCTCCTCTTTGCTTCTCTATTCCCATATGGTGGTACTCTTCCAAATCAGACAATAGCCTCTTCCATTGCAGTAACTTTATGAGTATTGAGCATAGTCGACAATCCTAGTTCATACGTCTTGCAAGATGTATTTTTGTAATGGATATAAAGATAAAGTTATTTTTTTCTATCATTTCGGGACATTTATTTTTCTACAATTTGCATCATTGTAAATTAAAATTTTTTAAAAATCAAATAATCTCGGTTTGATTTGCCATTTCTATAATGGGAAAATTGGATTGGCTTGGAAAATAATTTAAAATAGTAAAAAATAGTAGAAATTCTGATTCTATATGGAGAATTTGACAAAATTCTATTTGATTTGTATTTATGATATATATATATATATATTTCCTCATAAATGTATCTCCACTGTGACTACAACCTGGGCTATCTCTTTATGCCGGCTTAAGCTCTTAACCACTTAATCTATACTTGTAACAGTGTATTATTTTATTTGTATTTAATGAAGAATAATTTTATTTGGAAATTCTATATGTGACATAACTCTTTTAAGTGCGTGTAAGTATCGTATAATTATGTAACACCAAGCAAATTTGCCTTATAGAAATTATTTTAAGAATGAGTTGAGATTTCTTATTAAATATTTTCCTACATCTTATAATGGTGATAAATATATTTTTAGAAATAATAAATATCATGTTGATTTAGATTATAAAAATATAACATCTTATATTGTATTAAAAATATGAAATCTTATAGGTATAAACTTTCTAAAAATGTTTAATAAATGAAAGTTGTTGTCAAAATTTTATAAAGATTTTCATTTTATAATTAATTTTATTTTAATAATATATAAATGATTTATTTTATGATGTCACAGTTCGATCACACAATTGGACCGGTAGACCATGAACATGTAACTTTTAGATTAAAACACACATTTGGTTTTAAAACATTGTTATTTACATTGAAAACATACACGACTTTATAACAAATATTTTGAGGGCATTTTTGTCCTGATCAATTTAGGTGTCAATCTTAGTATGACATACGAAAGAAAGTAAGGAAGCTCATATCTTATTGGATATAAAGGCGGCTATATATGGCCTTATAGTAACACAAAGCTAAAATAGTGCATCCTACCGGTAAAGCAAAAGAAGCGAGGTCGGTTTCTAAGCAATAGAATTATTTAACAAAAGAAAAACTAAGTCTACCCACGACTATAAATTAAGAAAAACTAAGTCTACCCATGACATTCCTCCCTTAAACTAATATCATATCCAATTGATGCATGGATTTTTACAAACATAAGTTCTTGCAACTTTCAAAATTATTATTGCTTTAATGGCTTGAGTCATAAGATCTACAAAATTTGGTCTTTAGTTCCAACATTAATCGAGTTTGATTGTCCCACGTCTTGTGTAGGTCTCACAGAAAATGGAGCAGAACATTGATGTGTTTGCTTCGACCATGCATAAAAGGATTCGAAAGGTTGATTGTTGAGCTATTGTTTACCAATAAATTACAAGTTGTGTCACTTTGAATTGATCAAAGGCTGCTCTAATATCCTTAGTAACCATATAGCCTGGTAGCGCAGAAGTTCTTTGCAACAAATTATGTACATGTAGTGGATGTACAGAGGACCAAGATAAACTCACGAACTAAATAAAAATACAAAGTCGGAAGTGCTCTTGCAATCTTCTACCTCTGCGTAATCACTATCGGAAAATCCTGAGAAGCTGGTGGTTCATACTGCAATAACACATCAATGTAAGAGTCCTTTGACATACCTTAACACATGTTTAGCATCTCGGAGATGAAGTGTAGTAGGATGAGCCATTTACCAACTAAGAAGATTGACCACAAACATCAAATCTGGTATAGTGGAGGTTAAATACATCAAATACCCACTACTTGTTGTAAAGAGTATCGACCATTGGTTCTCCCGTAGGATCTTTCATGACTTTGTTCTTCGAATAATGGGATTGTGCACTGAATTGTAGTCGGCCGGCTGTCTCTCAGGGAACATCCGCGGTATATTTTTGTTGATAGAAAAATCCCATTGTCCCTGCGAGATTTCTAACCAATATCATTTTCCCAATCACTCATTTCAAATTCTTGCATCATAGAGTGTTTGAAAAATGAGCAGATTAAATCATTTCCGATGCGTCTAAGGGCCATGCATTTTGGTACCAACGGAAGAATAGTTGAATGGTATCGAGCAAGCAATAGGAGCAAAAACTTCTATGTAGTCGGCTCATATTCTTGGAGTGTAATCCTTTGCAACAAATTCGGACCTTATACTGTTGATTTCACCATGTTCGTTTGAGTTTTGTCTTGTATATTTAACTCGATTGATTTTCCACCTTTTGGCAAGTTAGTCAGTTCTAAGTTTTTTTTTGGCAAAACCAAGAAGAAAATAACTTGGAATTCAATGGTCATTTTAGTATGAATGTCTTAAGAAAAATAGGGTTCGAAGGATGGGAGGGAGACAAAGTCCCACTTTTTGTTGAAACGAAAGAAAATATACGAGATGCGAGATGCTCAGCATGACATATATTGATGTTATGAAAACAACAGTGAGTTGCATGGTTCGTAGATTAAGATTGTAGTAATCATGTGTGTGTGGAAAAAGGAATTATTCTCTCAATTTGATGACACTTTTAGTCGATCAAGATGTGACGCTGATTTCGGGGTCCGTTAATGACCGTCGACCGCGAAATTTATCTTAGGTTGTCTTGCACCCTAAGTCAGTATCGGATCGGTACCAACTACCCATGGACAGGGTTACTCGACACCTTCCATACGTCCGCCTACTTCGGGACCCATTCATTCATATTTAAATTTAAAATTTGAAAGAAAATGAATAATTACGATTGTGAGTGTGAATCTGTGCCATACTTTACAATAATTACATGCATTTATTTATCTGATAGTCTAAAAGAATTTTATAAAAATCCTTATATACAAAAACACTTTTACAAAAATGTTACTCAGGCCATATGTTAGCCTCCTTCACAATCACAACTATTGGACGTCGTCTCCTGTACACTCCACTATGAAGGGGGTGCCACGTGAAGTGACGATACTAGTAGAAAATTTTCCCTCTGAGAGCACTCCCGCTAAAATGCACATGCAATGAAACCATGAAAATGTCCAATCACATTCCATATAAATAATGCAATCTATATGAAATATTACGTGTCATGCATGAGATGAGACTCCTCATTACTCTAACTGGTGAAGCCAGGCTCCCTCAAATATTCAATGGCCAAGTGTGAAGAAACCAGTCATTTGGTATTTCACCCGATGACTTAATTTGTGGACAATCCTCAGTATTCACTTGAATTTTTTGTCAAATCCATCTTATTGTTTCATGGGCCACGTCTTTTCGGGTCACATCGTATGCCTTCCAACATTTTTCTACGGGCTTTGCAGCGTGATCGTCTATCTATAACCTCTGTAAATTTGTGTCTTTTCACCATGGGGTGGGGAGGATCTACCTCATCTTGCTACGTCCCCAAACACATGTGATTTAGATTTATTATTGTTTATCTGGCCGTGAGTCTCGATTTTGGGCGTTGTCAATTTCAAACTCCACACACATTGACCAAGAATGGTGAATACTTAATTTTATGCACCCACACTCGGCTAAACCTTTGATGTGGCTAGTGCATATGAAATGCAATCATGTCATTTCATTCTATGTCATCTTCCTGACATTTATAGTCAGGATAATTATATTTCCTACATATAATTTCCATTTTATCTAATTTCTATGTTAATCCATTCATCACAATTTCCATGTTAATACATCACATATTTTATATTAACATGATTTTTAAACACGAAACAACATATTATTTATTTTTCCAACAATACACCTGAAAATGGCTAAAATCTGGGACCCACTTATAAAAAGCAAGGCACCTCTTGGTCCCTTCCGACCGTATGAACCATTTTTTGGTTCCATTAGATTACCTAATTATTATGATACCAAACACACAATAAAAAACTAGAAGATATCAATCGGGATCAAAAACAAACCCTCAAATCTGATCAGAGCCACGGAACGATCGAAAAAATTTCAATAGTCTAAATCTTTGAAATTCAGAAATCCACCTGACTATCCACGACCCTGAAGACAACCTATGCCATTACACATAGTACTGAGAAACTAAAAATATTCAGTAGGAAAATTATACCTCATGTAGTTGCAGCTCAGAGATTTTAGATGCCAACGCATGCATTTCGCGATATGTGGATCGACTTTGTCTTTCTTCTTGTGAAAACCTATGGTCCATTTTCCGTAAATCTTAGAGAGAAGCTAGAGTTTCTCACTCTACTTTCTCTCTCTTTCTCATGTTTTCTCTCCTCCCTCACGCTCACTGTCCCTTTTTTTTTTTTTTTTTTTTTGCCAAAATGGCCCCTTTTCCCCCTTTTGACTTTTCTTCCTACCTTTTTCTTTTCTTTTTTTTTTCTTTTTGATTTTCCCTTTTTTCTCTTTTCTTTTTTCTCATTTGGGTTCTTATCCAACCAAACTCCTGTGCTCCCTCCCGTTTCTTTTAAATTTTAATTTTTTTTTTCTTTTTCTTTATTGCAATTGACTTTCTTTCCTTTATTTCTCCATTTAACACAGTGGCTGATATAAGCCCTTATCTAAATGCTTATGTGTCACTTCTTATCTGCGTGGCCCATCATGCCATGTGTCCATCTCCCAAGGTGCCAAGTGGCATCCACATGGTCATGCCACATGTCACCCGACACCTGGTGTCTTGAAAAACGTGAAATTCTTATTGTCTTGGAATCCAACGAAATTCGACGAGGTAACTAGATTTCGGGGCAGATTCAATGATGAAGTTAGTTTCGTCATCAAGATTTAGAAATTTTTTGGTTTCAATAACATTACCGTTTTATCCTTTTTCAAAGAATTGAATTTTCGGGTTTTACATTCATTACGCCAAATTTCGTCCGAAATTCACACATACTAGCACACATAAACACATGCATATGCAGTAATATTCTAGTGCCAAATATTAGACCACGCACCTTCATCTTCAAATAGGAAATGAGGTGGACCACGTGTGTCATCACGTTCCCCGAGTTCCCTCATCCACTCTCGGTGTTGCCCTGACATTTTCCACTAAATTTGCGGTCTTGCGTCATGATACACGATCCGGCTATCGAGACGCATTTCTCCCTCCTCGAAGGTCCATCGGTATCAACAATGTCTCCCGATCCACTGCATGAGTTGGATCCTGGGTATACTTGCGAGCATGGAGACATGGAACACCTCATGAGACACCCTAATAAACTCGATTGGCGCCCGGCCAGGTAATACAGTATGCCGCTTTCTCTCAGAGTACCTCGAAGGGCTTAATATACCTCGGTGCTAGCTTCCCTCGCTTGTTGATTCTAACCACTCCTCTCTTAGGCATCACCTTCAAGAAAACGTGATCACCCACCTCAAACTAAAGGTCAACGCCGTCTGTCGGCGTAGCTCTTCTATCTACTCTGAGTCGTAAGGAGGCGCTTCATGTCAGGCTCACCTTCTCGAGGTGTCTCTGTCAGTTCGGATCATTAGTGGGACTCTCTCCACACCTTTGTCAATAGTCGGGATCGGCATGGCCTTACATATAAAAATATATAGGTGCCATGCGTATACTTGCTTGATAACCGCTGTTATAGGCAAATTCCACTAAGGGTAAGTGCTCCTCCCAGCTACCCTTAAGATCCAGGACACATGCTCGTATCATGTCCTCTAAAACTTGTATGGTCCTCTCCAACTGACCATTTGTCTACGGATAAACGTTGTCTTCATGTCGTCCATTGTGTTCCAATGGCGCTTTTGGAAACTTTTCCAAAGTGTGCCATAAACTACAGGATCACAATACATCTTATGGACATTGTAGTGCATGTAGCTTAATGATCTCGAACCTAAGCGAAAAAAATAATTCCTCAGGTGTGAGAAGGTCATGCTGCTTGCCATAAATGTCTTGAGCTTAGTGAAGTCAGTCCACTATCCCTTATACCGCATGTGTCTTCACGATATCCATGGCGAATTAGATTGTGAGGTTAAATCATGACATATCTAGTTCACTCGCTACCTCTGTTAGATTTGAAGTAGCCGTGGTGGCTTCATGACATGTAGATTAAGTAAGAATCACATTCTGGTTGGGAGATACAAATGCAATGGTGTGGTATTGGATGTTGGTGTCTTTGATTATGAGCAGATGTTATATTATTCGAATATATCGATAACTTTTGCTTTCGATAGAAAGATTACTTCTAGTTGTATTATATTTATATATGATAATAAGATATTTTATATTTTGCATTTCATATGCAATTACTATATGTTACAAGTTTCTAATAAAAGCTATGGAATTTAATAATTTGATTTGTGTAGCTATTTGGCCTGTGACTCAAGAAATCAAAGCGCTCAACATGTATGGCTTCAATGACCACAGACCAGGATCTCTTGTACACTGCGCATCGGGTGGAGCACGATCAGATTTGATTGCTAAGATTAAGGCGTTGTTATGTGATCTAATTATTTCTAGCTCCTTATAACTGCGGGTAAGTAGTTTTTGGCGAATTTGATATTTTTGATATTAAGTTGTTGATTATTATTGTTATTATGTTTATGAAGGGATCACTGGTCCTTGGTGGTTATTGACCCTCATGGGAATGAGAGTATATTTTGTGATTCTATTGGGCGTTCGTGAAAGGAATTGAAAGGTGTTATTAATACGTAACTATTTATTTCTTTTAATTTTTATAGTAATTTTTCCTGAATTATATCATTTGAGTCTACTATTATTATACTTTGTTAAATTAATTGCACTGAAAATATACAATGTTAAAGCATATAGAGTTACGAAAATAAACTTATTTGAGTCTATTAAGGTATATTGAGTTGCACATTCTTTTAATAATTCATAAAAATTAGATCTTATTTGTTTAAATCTTATAAAAGTTTTAAATTCATTTTCAAAATTGTCCTAAGCAACCATCAGGTGTTGAATGTGAAAGCTATTATGTCATCATGTATATGAAGGAGATCATTGAAAATCATATCATTTCAACAGATGAAAAGGTAGGTTATTATTGCGTACGTGATTCATATAAGTAGTACTTTTTATGGTTTTAGATTTTTATGTTGTGTTATTTAGTGCTCTTTTTCTAAGTAACTTATGTATGTATGCAATTTGGCCAGAAGAAAACTTATAAACAAGAAGAGATCGACATTATGCGCGGAGAATGGGTGAGTACTGTAGGCTTAGTTTGAAGAAATGTTATGGATGTTTGTTTATAAAGCAGTATTTGGATATTTGTACAGCGATTATTAGATATTTTCAAATCAATATTTTTGGTATTTTTGGAATTGAAAGTATATGTTTGTATGATAGGATTGGATATTATATACGTTTTGAAAATGTAGTCTAAATGTTCATAATAGACTGCATTTTTGTTCCCTTTTCCTTTTCCTTAATAAAGTTTAGTAATATTTTGTTGGAGTTGTAGATGTGGTTAAAAGTTAAAAAAGCATTAGTTAAAGTAGTTTAACTATGTCTTAAACGTAGTCTTTTGTACATAATAGGCGTGGTTAAAAGTCAAATGTAGTTAAAAGTAGTTTAACTACGTTTAAAAACGTAGTCTTTTGTTCATAATAGACGTAGTTAAAAGTCGAAATAACGTAGTCTTTTGTACAGTTATAGACTACATTTTCTGATAAAAACATAGTCTAAATATATTTAAAGACTACGTTTTTTTTACTTTTAACTACGTCTAAAAACGTAGTCTAAACATGGACTTTTAACTACACTCACACTTTTAACTACACTCAACTAGACTACGGTTTAGAAAATGTAGTCTATATATAAAAGACTACGTTTTTTATACGTAGTCTAATTAAAAAATTGTTGTAGTGGCGATATTGGTGGTTTTTCAATAACAGTTCATTATTCTGCTTAACTATAAGGAGACATGCAATTAACTCAGAATATTTGGTAAAAACGACACTCTCACATATTCTTTCTTTGCGGGAGCCTTTTGTGAGGCATGAAAGTGGTGTATGTTTTCTGAAGCATGTCCTCATCATAATCTTTTCTCCACATATTTCCAAGGCGAGAACTAATTTTGAACAAGGTTGAGTTGTAGTCACTTACTGACTTTAAATCTTGTAGTCGTAAATGAAGCCAATCATAACGGACCTTCGGAAGAATTACGGTCTTTTGATGATCATATCGTTCTTTCAAACTCGTCCAGAGGATCAATGGATCCTTGACTCGTTAGATATTCACTTTTCAGGCCTTCATCAATATGATGGCGAAGGAATATTAAGGCCTTAGCGCGATCCTGCAAGGATGTGGTCTTTTTTCAAAATCAAAATAACAAAAACAAATTTTTTTGTTGTTTTTTTTTCTTTGCTTCTTCAAGCTTCGGTCTTGAATATTCCAGACGCAGGCTTCAGGCCTGATTTAAGAAAAGAAAATAATTCTTCTTCATCTTCAAGCATCAGGCTTGAATATTTCAAACGTAGGCTTCGGGCTGGTTTTTACAACAGAGTTCAAGCTTCAGGCTTTAAACACTAAAATTGGAAGTCTAAAAACAATTAAAAAAAATTTTAGACTATGAAATTGAAATGTACCTTTCTTGTTTTATGATTTTTTGTAATATTGTCAAATTACGAGTTCCTTGGATTTGAGCTTTCTGACTTTGAGATTGTTCGAGCTCTCGTGTTGGTGTTGAAAGATAAAGAAGATGTTGAAAGATAAAAAATAGATAATAGAGATAATTTAAGAAGAAAACTGTATTTCCATTATTCCAGAAACCCATATATTATACCGTAATAATTATTCACCGATAAATGTGTGGTCATTCACAGTTATCATACTACAACAATTTTTTAATTAGACTACGTCTAAAAAACGTGAGTCTTTTATATATAGACTCGTTTTCTAAGCGGTAGTGCAGGTGATGTAGTTAAAGAAGTGAGTGTAGTTAAAGTCCCACATTTTGAACTCGTTTTTAGGCCTAATAGTTAAAAAGTAAAAAAAACGTAGTCTTTTAAATATATTGGGCTATTTTTATCTGAAAATGCCAGTCTATAGCATGCAGACTACGTTTCGACTTTGCTTTCGTCTGTATAACAAATATACGTTTTAAGCGTAGTTAAACTACTTTTAACCACATTTTGAGCTTTTAACTATGTATGTGTATGCAAAAAATACGTTTTAGACATAGTTAGCTTACTTTAACTACTTTTTGCTAACTGCATCTACAATATCTGGGTATTTTTTATTAAACGTAGTCTATTATGAATACCATTTAGACTCGACAAGCGTGGTATAATGTCAGTCTTTGTCATCTGAAACATATACTTTCAATTCAAAAAAATATATAAAAAATATTGAATTGAAATATCGATCTTGTCATGCAATATCCAATACTATTTATAAACGAAACCTCATCTTGACTCTTGAAACTGGCTGCTTGCAATACTAAACCCATTCTCATATGTGTCGAAATATAACTCTTGTTTATAAATTTTCTTCTCACAAAAGCTACATATATACATAAATTTACTCAGAAAAAAGAGCACTATAACACAACATAAAATGCAAAACCCTTAAAAACACTACTTACTATGAATCGCATTATACATCAATATACCTTTCATCGGTGAAATGATATGATTTTCAATGATCTCCTTCGCTATACATGATGACATAATAACCACATTCAACACGATAATTTACTTAGGAACACTTGAAAAATGAATTTAAAAGTTTTATAAGATTCTAGCAGAATAGATCTAATTTTATAGTTATTAAAAGAATGTGAGAACCTAATATGCCTTAATAGACTCCCGAATAAGTTTTTTCTTTACTGGCTTCCGATCGGACGCATTGTATATTTTGAGTGCACTGTGATATAATAACTGATATTGAACTCAAGAGATATAATTCAAGGCATGAAACACTAAAGAGAAATAAATCTGCTGCCATTAATAGTGCGAAACATATTGAGCGCTGCGGCGATTTTAGAATTTCTCTCGACTTTTGTATTTTCTTCATGAAGTTGATGTAGTGATCAAGTAATGATTTTCTTTCTCGGCATCTTCTCTTTGTTGTTAGTTCGATTTTTTGTTCTTCTAACAAATGTTGTAGAGTTAAACTTGTTTTTGTTCTTTAGGAAAATTGAAATAGGTTGTAGGGCGTAACCATGCCTCCGACACCTTACTACGACCACTATGTTCGGGTTTCCCTAATGCCATTCCTAATATGTCTTGTCCCGATTCTTGTATTGATTCATCTTTCACCTTCATTGTATATTCATATCGATATTTTAGATAAAACTGAACCATACATTAGGAAGTTATAAAGAGTCTATAATTAGCTATTAAATTAACAATAACATATTTACTTACAATTTTACGTATGACTTCTTGGATGATTTCCTTGTCCGAACCATCACCTTTTAATATGACTTTTCGATACAACACTTGAGTCGATGTCTTCATTGATGCCCATCACTTTTTCTATAATTATTAGACAACAAATATTTTAATAAAATTAGCTAATAATTATAATGATGTAAGACTAAAATATTTCAACACTTACTATCTTTTCTTCCCACATTAACAGAATTCATGCCTAGATGAATGATATGATACTCATTGCTTTTGCTCTTTCACTTCGCAACCTACTCCATTCCTGAAATTCTGGAGAACTATACCTGCAGCAAGGCATTCCAAGCATCTTTTTTTATAGATGGATAGTTCTTAGGAGGTTGTCAAATAAGGGTCGCCTATCCCTCCGATGGATTCAAAAATTTTGTCAACTTTAACCCAAATTGTGCATTTTGTACAAGCGAGATGACAAATATGTTTCTTTCCTTCAGCGGCACATTATAAGTTTTCTCACAAAAACATAGAAATACATAAGAGCATACTAATGAAATCAAAATTCAATTAAAATTAGAAGAAACTCACTGTATGCTGAAATGGAGACAATTAAAGTAGTTGTCTTTTGATCCGGGATGACCCGATCCATTTCTTGAGTTATCTTTATATCCGGTGAAGTAGTTGTCGTGACAATCACCTAAACAAAAAAGAAAGCAAGTCAAATATAAAACCCCGAAGGATACTAATTGTAACACCGTCGAGAGTCTGATGCAGCAATCTTGTAGAGGTGTATAAGAGTACCGATTGTCACATTGTAGTATTGTGGAGACTAAATTAGGAAATAAATTATGGAACCGGAATTTTGGTATGAGCAAGAGTAATTGTCATTAGAAGCAAAAGGATATGAAAATTATGAAAATCAAATTAGAAGGGCCGTAATAGAATTTCAAAAGTTAAATTTCAAAATTAAAGAGAGGTGAGGGTTAAGTACAATTAAAGTGATTAATATAATAAGAGAAGGAGACAAACAAAAAATTCATATTTTGGTCTCGAGCTAGGGTTCACGGTGGTGAGAGGAGAAGAGAGCCAAGAGCAACAGGAAGAGAAGGAAGAAGAAGGAAGAGGAGAGGCCCAAAAATCAGGTATGCCTTTGTCTTAGAATCGAGTGTATGGGATTTCTAGGGCTTTGGTATGGAGATTAGTTCTCCTTTGATCTAGGTTTGGTGCAAAGAGCACATTAAGCCTTTGAATGGTTGGGGTTGTGAGAGTAAAACCCCAATTGATGTAAAAGAAACTTGGAATCATCAAATTACATGATGTGTAGAAGAATTGGTGGACATAGGTGTGTTCTTGGATTTTCACCCTAGGTTTTGTATTTGAGTTCAAAAACACCAACTCACATATTTGTGAGTTGTTTTTTAGATAAGTTCAAGTTGGTTTTGAGGTATTATGGATTATAGAAGTTGTATGGAGTGGTGTAAAGTGGGAAAAACACACGTGCAGGCACTTTCGAGAGACTGTACCGGTACAAGTTGAACATGCCGTCTGAAGTTGAACTTGTACCGTACCAAGACCAGCTATACCCGGTACAAGTTGAACTTGTCACCGTTACATTTGCATTCTGGTCATTTTGGCGACTTATGCCGATCTGAGTTAGACGTATCTGGTACAACTTTGTTGGTTTTTCTGTTTTGACCAGTTTTTCATATTTTGGCCATAATTTCTCATTTCTTATCCGATTTAGTAATTCAAGTGGCTACGTAAAATAGACTTCAGAACAAAACTTAAGAAGTAGGAATCGTCAAATTCTGATCCTAGAATAGCTCGTTACTCAAAGGTGGGACTGTTATTTAGAAAAATTCTGTCATTTATGAACATAGATGAAGTCAGTTGTTTGCGGAATTTTCTTGAATTTAGGTATCAATTAAGACATTCAGTGAATGTTTGACCCTTAGCATAGTTTTTTGAGAAAATGAAGAGTGTGACTAAGTCCCCAAGTACGTTAATTTATGCGATTAATTTGTCGTGTATTCGTTTAGTGTAGGTTAAAAGTAAAAGTAGGGATAAGTGCGGAGCGTACTCAAGTTAAGCAAGCAAAGATATTAGTGATTTCTAAACTCATTTTTCCAAATACTAGTATATTATTATTATTGTATAAATTGTTTACACTGGTATTGCATGGTTTTGAATAAACCATTTCAAGCAGCAATGAATTAGAAAGCAAGCAAATGGTTTTGGGATTAATAATTTTACTGAAACACATTAGGTTTTAATTGTAAAGCCATAGTAAGCAAACAAGCAAGTAAGCAAATGGTTTGAAAAGTTAAACCATTTTCAAGCAAACAAGCAAATGGTTTTAAATAAAAAACCATTTTACAAGCAGCAAGCAAACAAGCAATGAAAAAGTTTGAAAGCAGGCCTTCCCTTTAGTTCTAAGCAAGCAGCCCAGGTCAGGTATCGTACGTGCAGTGGTGTTAGGATTTCATACATGCATAGTAGTTTTGCCTGGTCGGCAAACTTAGGACATACATCATGCATTTAAGGAGGTAAAACAGCGCGTCACAGGGGTATATAAGGTTATGAGCTCTAACTAAAGTGTGGTGATGGCGACACGGTCGATTCCACCATATTCACGAAAAAGGTGCGGACCAGGTCCTTCCATCGGCACGGTTTGAGCCACGAGTTCCGTGTTCACTGGGGGTATGATAAGCAAAAAATAGGCCTCCATTGGTTGATGTTTGATAAGCATGATATCTTTGTTTGAAAAATCGACCATTGGTTCCCAGTCGCCCAGGCTTTCGGAGAGTTTTAAAGCAATCGGTTGACCCGGGCTCTAGTTTAGATTTCAAAGCGTCGGTTGAATAAGCTCCGAGTGGGTTTTATTTTGAAAGCATGTGGTTGAGCTGACTCCATTTTATGAAAAAGTTTGAGAAACTTTTTTAAAGCAAATGTTTGTGAAAGGTTTAGAACTTTTCAAGCATGATAAAACAATAATGTGTGAAGTTTTATAAACTTCTAAGCAGGCAAGAAATAAAGAGTTTCTGAGCTTTAAAGAAAAGCAAAATAAATGACAAGTACCAAAGCAGAAAGCAAAGAAAAGTTTTGAAAACTTTTTAAAGCGAGCAAAACAAAGAAAACTACGGAAAACAGGTAGCAAAGAGAGTTTTACATTTTGAGATGTTTTCCGGAAAAGCAAAACCTTTTATAAAAGCACACACTCACTGAGCTCGTTTAGCTCATTAGTTTCCATTTTAAAAAATATTTTCGGTCGCAGTGCATGAGCCATTTTGAACCTGATAGGATTTGTCGACATCGGTATAAGTGCTGTGTATTAATTATATTTTGTAGAACATACTTTGAATATGTATAATGGGACATATGTATATTACATAGTTAGTTGTGAATGTGTTGGTATCTTTGGTTGCCATGTTTGGATATTTGGATATAATGTATATTGGATGTATACGGAGTTTGGAATTATCTTATGTGCGTAGATCATCTTGTAGAAATTTTTTAAGTTGCTAGATTTTGCAATCCCAAGTTGAAATAAAGAAAAATTTTTATACAAGGTGAAGCAAGCAATACGGCTTAAGCTTCACGGGAGTTTCTAGTCGTTAGAATACTTGGTACAGAGTTGTGAATTAATGGAACATACCCACTTGTTGGTAGGGGGTGGGGTGTGTCGACATGGTATCGAACTAGAAATCTTTGGAAACCGTGCATGTTCTGACTCAGAGTACATACATATCAAGTGATTCAAAGTAAGCAGGTTGAAATTTTGGTAATTACGGCACTATGTGGGAGAGAGGGCGTGAGGTCGTCTAGGAGAGTAGTTCCATTCTGGTTTAGGCGTCTGTGATGCACGAGGAGGGACCCGAGCCACGTGATAGGCTCATTCACAGCATCATGGATCGACCTCCGGCGACAGGTCGAGTTTGGACCATCTGCGCCACCGGAAAGGGCTCAAGTGCAGGGAATGTTTAAGGCGAGGCAAGTGGCACGGTGCACGGATGAAGTGTGATAACGACCAGAGCCGGCGATCCTTGACCTCCATAGCCACCCTGGGAGGTTATGGAGGCAGGGAGGTCGATAAGAAGTCTGGCGGGTGCCAATCCGTATGACGGTGGTGACCCGAGAAGCTTTGGTTGTGGATTAGGCCCAGAGTAAACAAGATTTATGGGTTATAGAGTACGCCTGGTGAGCGAGGTCTTGTTTTCCCGGTTTGATGGAGAAGACGGGGCTAAGGTGAGTGGGATGCCGTAGAAAGAAGGTATCTGATGGAATAGCATGGGACAATTTCAACAAGAATTCAACGACCGATTCTTTCACCGAGTCCTGAAGTTCAAAATTGAGGAGTTCTCCAAGTTAGAGCAGAAGAACATGTCGGTATCCAAAGTATGAGAAGAAATTCGGAACTAGTTAGATTGGTTCCATACATTGACGAGATGAAGTCACGAAATGCAAGAGGCTTTTATCGGGACTACGACGCCGGATCGAGTGCATTTATCGGTGGTCATAATAGATTTGGGGACTTAGTTGAGGTCGCTGCGAGTTGAGAGAAAACACTACGGCCATGTATCGAGTAGACGGGGAAAGTAAGAGTAAGAGGAGTGCACCGGGCACGTCCCGACAAAGCTCGGGACGTCTGATTAGAAAGAAAAGCAAGAGCGAGGAGGTTATAGTAGAGGTGCAAGTCGAGGAGCTATCTCACAGTCGAGGATCGATTAAATTTCGGTTGCTAAGCGGTGGCACGGAATATTCCTCCGTTTGTCAAATGTGTCGAAGCGACACCACAGGGAGTGTAGAGGTCGATGCAGGGGTGTTTCCTTGTGGCGAGGCCATTTTATTAAAAGTGTCCTCGGCTGATTGGTGCGGAGATTTATCGGTGGCGATCTAGCTACTTGATGCAGAGATGAGCACACAAAAGTCGAAGGGAGAGGCTTCAGGCGGAGGTGCGGCTGGCCAAGCGGTGGGAATTAGTCGTGGTAGAATGAGCCGGTGCGGGGATCTGAGTGAGCCACTTTTCGAGGCGAGTATATCTTTGTGACTCCCCGGCAAGATGCGGATGCGACTCGGATGTAGTCCGCTGGTGTGGCTATCCTTGATCATGATGCTTAGCCATTAGTAGACCCGGAGCTGCGCATTCATTTGCATCGAAGCCATTCTTAGATGGTTTCAGGATAGAGACCCGACCGCTGGGGTCGTATGAGAAGTTTCCCTTCCGGTGGAGATCCATTACTCGCGAAGACGGAGTAGTCGGAGATAGTAGAGTTACGAATGAGGACGGGGAGTTCCCGGAAGGATCTTGTAACTCTAGATAGAGGGACTTTGATGTGGTCCTCGGTATGGATTGGCTGTCTCGCCATAGAGCCACATTAGATTGTTATAAAAAGGAAGTAAAGTTGCATAGGCCAAAGGGGGTGATAAAGTTAGGATTCATTAGAGTTATCTTCCTGTATGATCTTCGCCATGACATCACAGAAAATGCTGCGTAAAGGTTGTCAGGGTTATCTAGCTTATGTGGTGGAGACGGGGAAGGAGGGGACTATATTGGATGAGATTTCAGTTGTTAGAGTTCCGGATGTGTTCCGGATGATACTTCCGCGGGGATTACCTCAGAAAGAGAGAAGTGGAGTTCACCATTGATTTGATCAGGGGGTGAGCCCCATTTCCATTCCTCAGCCCCATGGGATGGCTCCTGTAGAGGTCACGGGAGCTTAAGGCTCAGTTAAGGAATTGAGTAGAAGAATTGTTGAGTAAGGGATTTATTAGACTGAGCATATCCCCATGGGAGCCCATTTCTCTTCGTGGAAAAGAAAGATGGGAGTTCATGCTATGTATAGATTACAAGTACCGAACAGAGTTACCATCCACAAGAATCGCATTCACCCTAGAATTGATGAGTTGATCAACGATAGACTCGAGGCTTATCATCGCTTGAGAGTTCAGAGAGCGATGTACCTAAGACAAGATTCAGACACGCTACGCGCATTATGAGCTGGTGATGCCATTTGGCTCGACTAATGCCCCAAGAATAAGCATGAGATTTGATGAACTCGAGTATTCCACCGTGATTCGATAGGTTCACATAGTTTTATCATGATATCTTAGTGTATTCAGGTAGTTCGTAGAGGAACATTCGCAGCACCTAAGGATTGTATTACTGCACCCTGGCAGTGGGGAGACAGCTTATATGCGGCTGAGTGGTGCCGCTGGCTCCCACGGCGCATGTCTCGTCATGTGATTTCACCGATGGGGCTAGTGTGGATCCTCGTAAAATAGAAGCAGCGGTAAATTGGAAACCACCAAAATGCCCAGGGCCTAAGCTTCCCTCGGTTTAGCGTGTATTACAGAAGTTTGCTGAGGGGTTCTCCGTGATAGCAGCCCTAATCACCAAGCCGACAAGAAAAGATGTTAAGTATGATTGCAGTTCCACAAAAGAGTTTTGAGGATGTGGTGATCGACCAGCTCCAGCCTTAGCTTTTGCCCAATGGAAAAGATACCAGAGTTTATACGATGCTTCCGTGCAAGGCCTGGTCAGGTTTTAATGCAAAATGATAGGGTGATTGCATATGCCTCTAGACAGCTAAAGAAGCATGAGGAGAATTACCCGACACACGACTTAGAGCTTGCAGCAGTCGTGTTTGCCTTAAAAATATGGAGACATTATTTATATGGTGTTCATTATAGGATCTTTACAGATCATAAAAGTCTTCGATATATTTTCACCCAAAAAGAGTTAAACCTGAGGCAAAGAAGATGGCTTGACTTGATTAAGGATTACGATCAGACTATCGAGTACCATCCAAGCAGAAAAGCTAATGTCGAAAGGCATGCCTTGAGTAGGTGACCAGAGAGTTCTTTGTCTCACATGAGATCAGTTATCTTCACCATCGTGGATCTGAGAGCTTTAGGGGTGATATTGGAGGTTGAGGATTCAGAAGCCTTGTTAGCCACGTTTCATGTTAGACCACTACTAGTGGATCGGATTCTAGCAGGGCAGTCGCAGGATCCACAAATGATTAAGCTAAAAGAAGAGATAGAAAAGGGAAAGAAAGCAGAGTTTCAGATTAGAGATGATGGCATGATAATGAAAGGGCAGAGAATGTGTGTGCGCAGTATAGCGAATCGAAAGAGAGACATTATGGTGAAGCATTATCTATCTCATATATAACTGTAGTACTGGGCATGTATAGAACTTTTGAAAGAACATTAATGCGGAATGGGATGAAGGAAGAGATAGCGAAGCCTCTGTTTCTGTGTGCCTAACCTCACAGTAGTGCAGTGAAAGCACGCAGGCCCGCAGTGGAAGATACAACTACTCTCTATTCATGGAAATGGGAGAAGATCACCATCGATTTTGGTGACAGTCTTCCATGGACTCGCAGACAAAGATGATGCTATATGGGTGATAGTTGACTGGACACGAAATCTGCTCATTTTCTACCGCTAATGTCAAGATTCTTAGAAGCTGTTACGGATGAGATAGTAAGACTTCATGGGGTTCCGTGTGTCGATAGTGTCGACCCCCAGTTCACAGTTTGGCCTAGTTTTACTGTAGCGTTAGGGACTCGCTACATTTTAGCACAAAGATTTCATCCGTACAGATGACAAATGCAGCAGGACTATTTAGACGTTAGAGATATGCGAGTTTTGTGTGATGAATCAAAGGAAGTTGGGACACTCACTTGGCATTAATGGAGTTTGCCTACAACAATAGCTAATGTTTATACATGGCTCCATTTGAGGCACCGTATGGCAGAAATGTAGGACTCAGCAGCCGGGATGAGGTTGGGCGAAGACTAAGAGGGCCCCGAACTAGCACATCACTTCAGAGAGGGCGGTTGTTCATGCATAACTTAAAGATATCAAGAGATAGACAAGCTTATGCTGACAACCGGGCTGAGAGACTTGCGCTTTGAAATAGATAAGTCTTTAAAGATTTCACCTTGGAAAGGTGTGGAGATTGGGAACGAGGCAAGCTTAGTCCGAGGTATATTGACCTTATGAGATCGTGGAGCGTATGGGGCCAGAGAGTTTACAAATTCAGTTACCCCCGCAGTTGCTGGCGATTCATGATACTTTCCATGTGTCGATGTTGAGGAAATACATCCCAGATCCTTCACATGTATTGAGAGAGCAACCAGTGCAGTTAAAGGAGAATTTGACTTATGAGGAGATACCTGTGCAGATAGTAGATCGCAAGGAACAGGTGTTGAGAAGCAAAGTGATTCCATTAGTTAAAGCCCATATAATCATATGAGGAGGTACCATTGGGAGCTGTAGGCCCAGATGCTGCCATCGCACTTCTCATTTATTTTTTCCGGATGAGGTATGTTCCTTCCTCGTTTGGAGGCTTTCATTTCCGAGGAGTAAATGTTCCTAAGGAGGGAGGATTTTGTAACACCCCGGTCCCGAGCAGCTCCGCGCATATGATACTCGTAGGGTGTATAAGAGTACCGAATTGGTCATATCAGAGTATTGTGGAGACTAAATTAGGAAATGATCAATTATGGAACCCTAATTTTGGTATGAGCATAAGGGTACACCAAGTCATTAAGCAAAGGATAAAATTATGAAAATCAGCCACTAGAGAAGGGCCATAATAGAATTTCAAAAGTTAAATTTCAAAATTAGCAAGAGGTGTGAGGGTTAAATTGCAATTAAGGAAGTTAATATATTAAGAGAATGAGACAAACAAAAATTCATATTTGTCTCCAAAGGCTAGGGTTCACGACAGAGAGGAGAAGAGAGCCAAGAGTAAGAGGAAGAGAAGGAAGAAGAACACAGAGAGGCCCAAAATCGTATGCCTTTGTCTTAGAATCAAGTGTATGGGATTTCTAGGCTTCTTGGGATGGATTAGTTCTCCTTTGGTCTAGGTTTGGCAAGAGCACATTATTTTGAATGGTTGGGGTTGTGAGAGTAAAACCCTAACCGACGTAGTGTTAAACCCTCGAATCATCAAATGGCACACTTTAGAATCGCCGACCTTGCGTAGCTGCTCTCGGATTTTTCACCCGGGCGCGATTTTGAGGTTCCAAAACACCAACTCACATGTTGTGGAGTTGTTTTTAGATAAGTTCCAAGTCGGGTTTGATGCGATATAAATTATAGAAGTTGTATGGTTGAATTGGCATCAAAAGTGGGAAAAACACATTCGGGACTTTCGAGACTTGTACTCGTGAACCCCGTAAAATCCAAGATTTTGGATAAAGGGTAAAATAGAAATTTCGTTGAAAATCCGAATTTTTATAGATCTCGATGACTAAACGGCTTCGCTGAACTCGTCTCTCGCCGGTTGTTCTATCTACCACGTCGAATTTCGCTATATTCCGAGGCTGGATTTCACGCTTTTCGAGGCGCAGCCCACATGACACATGGCAGGTAGGGGATGCCACATGGCACCATAGAAGACATCATATAAAAAGGAGTGGCTTCAATTGCTTACGCGGAAAAGGGAATCCCATGGCTCTACATTAAGCCATGTGGTTGATGATGTCATAATGGGGGTTTAAGAAAAATGAAGAATAAATATGGAAAATTTATGGCCACACATGGGACTTGGAGGAAAGAGGAGGAAATTGCCTCCTTGACTGATAATGCCCACCTCATCCAAATGGGAGAGAGAGAATGACTAAAGAGAAGAGAAATGAAATGAAATGAGACGGTAAAAGAGAAAAGGAAGAAAAGCAAAAAGGAAGGAAAGAGGGAAACGGTTCTTAGAGAGAAAAGGGAGGAAAAGGAGAAAGGAGGAAAGGGAAAAGGAGGATTTTCCAGGGTTTCGGGCGGTCGACGTTCGAAAGTTCGAGGACTAAAGCTTGTGCACGAGTTTGATCACAAATATCAAAAGTTGAGTTTCACAAACTCCAAGATAGCATATTTTCCTACTTGGTTTACTTTTTAGCCTAGCAGCTTTATAATGGTAGGGTTACTATGGGAGGCCAAGGAGAGCTATGTGAATTTTTAGTTCCAAGCTGGACTAGTATGGATTTTAAGGACCGCTGTATGACCGTGGGAGCAAGGAACTAGAAACCTAAGGTTTCTAGGTATTATGGGCTGTTGATGTGTGTGTGGAAGTTTGGAACCAACCAAGGTTCATGTTTGTGAAGGGGCCGTGAGGTGGCCCCATTGAATGGTCCCAAGTCGAGACCTCACTGTGTGTTATGGCTGTCACATGCTAAGTGTGGAATTGTGATATTGATGCATTCTTTGATGTGTATTAATATGTTTTGCATGGAGGCAGATTATATGTATCAATTATAATTATCCATGGTGTATGTTTCATGTAAGTGTCATTCACATAACATGAGTGGCGCCACGCATCATGCATTTATATACCCACACATCAAGGCCGCTCAAAGTGCAAAGTTTATTCATCGTTGTTAGGAGTATTTTAACCCAGAAAATGACAAAGTCCAAGGTAGAGATCTTCAACGAGTAAACGATCAAAACGATAAATTACACGCCAGCAGATGCTGGGGACTTCCGTGGTGAAAGTCCCACAGCTTATTCACTTGCTAGGACATGAATCCCGACGATGTAAGTTCGTGAAAATGCTGAAAAAGGCGCGCGCGCCCTATCACTCTGCAAACCCGGAAACTGCGGGCCCACAAAATAAAGCGCAGTAATCAAAACTAGTTTTGATAAATAAATTGAGGGTTTTCCACCAACAATGTATGTGACTGTTTATTTCACATTTTGGCATTCAGTGTGAGTGGAGTCGGCTGGGACCTGGTGTGGTGAGCATGAGGGTTGCATCTCATGCATGATATAGACATTTCATATAGAAAACGTGTATGGAATGCACACTGCTTATATAGCACAGTATACTAGTGGAGTAAACTCTGCAGGTACCTCACCTGCCTGCTCACCCCTGCCGTGGACCCCTTCGTGCACACAGTGACCAATCCGTGAGACGATTCAGTAGAGGGTATCTATTGAGAAGTTTTAAATGTGGCTTAAGTAAATATTTTCAAATATACAAATCTCAAACAAGCATGGAAAAACTACAGTGAGAAAATGTTCATTATTTTGTTTTTACGAGTATGGATACGGAGCCCATGTGGCTATATTACCAGGTGCATGTTTCGCCGCTTGACAGACGCTTAGATTTCCGCAGAAAGTGATTTATAGTCAACGATCCCCAGAAATAAGGAACATGATGCTCACATGCTTGAACTGAATCGCAGCATGATTTTTGTACTCGTCATTTTATTGACTTGTACCGGTACAAGTTAGACACATGTACTGGGCACAACCCTGTTCTGTTTTTCCCTGCTTCACCAGTTTTATTCTTTGGCCATAACTTCCTCATTTCTTATCCGATTTGAGGATTCATAAGTACAAAAATAGACTTGCGAGAACAAAACTTAAGAAGCAGGGAATTGTCAAATTCTGATCCCACTGGCCTAAAATTCACTCAAAGTGGGGCCATGTGCAAGAAAAATTCGATCAGCTTTAGACATAGAGTAGTCCGGTTGTTTCGATCGCAATCTGAGTTTCAAACTAATTGCAATTCCAGTTGGAATAGAACCCTTAGCACCTTAGCTTTGGAAGAGCATGAAGAGTGACGGTCTGTAAGCACATTAAGTTGCAAGATTTAATTGCCGTCATATTCGCTTGAGTGTAGGTTAAAAGTAAAGGCGGGATAAGTGTGGAACGTGCCTGCTACAAGCAAAGATGTGAGTGTTCTATTCTCATTTTTCCAAATACTAGTGTATTATTATTATTATAAATTGTTTACACTGGTATTGTATGGTTTTGAATGAAACTATTTTCAAGAAGCAAGCAATGAATTAGAAAGAAGCAAATGGTTTTAAGTTAATCCATTTTTTGAAAGAAAGCATTGGTTTTAAATTGTAAAGCCACACTTACAACAAGAAGTAAGCAATGGTTTTTGGTGTTAACCACTTATGAAAAAAAGCAACATTTGAAATTGTAAAACCATTTTACAAAGAGCAAAGGCAACAGAAAGTTTAGAAACAAGGCCTTCCTAGTTCTATGCAAACTGGTTTAGAAGACCCCGCACGTGCACCTGGGTGTGGGTGTTAGGATTTCATACATGTATTATTTTGCCTCGGTCGGCAAACTTAGGGACATATCATGCATTTAAAGGAGACTGTGGCACGACAGTATATGTTATGAGCTCAACTGGCGATGGTGATACAACACTGGTGTCAACCCACCATATTCACCGAAAAAGGTGACGTTGCATAAAGGTCCCTCCACCACTGCCTATATAGGTTCTCGTGGTTCACTAGGGTATGATAAGCAAAATAAATGAATATGATATTGATACATGATATGCATTTGAAAATCATCCATTATTCCTCTTGGCCACCCAGCCCTGAGAATGTGAAAGCACCTATTGGAGCCTGTGCTCCCGCTTAGATTTCAAATGATCTCATGAGCCAACATCCCGCGGGCTTATTTTCAAACATGTGGTTGAGTCAAGCTCCGATATGAAGTTTGAGAAATCTTTAAAGCAAATGTTTGTGAAAGGTTTTAAGAACTTTTCAAGCATGATAGCATGTTGAAAATTGTGAGAAGTTTTATAAACTTCTACAAGAAATAAGAGTTTACAAGCTTTAAACAAAGAAATAAAGGCGCACACCCAAGAAAAAGAAAAGCTTAAAATTCCTCAAAGCAAGCAAAGCAAAGAAAAGCTTCTAGAAAATAATTGTAAAAGATAGTTTACATTTTGAGATGTTTTCCTAAAGCAAAACCTTTATAAAAGCACACACTAACGAGCTCGCTAGCCTATTAGTTTCATTTTAAAACTCATTTTCCTGCGTACAGTATCGCAAGACGCCGGAGCAATAACAGGATTTGTCCGACATCGGTATAAGTGTTGTGTATTAATTATATTTTTGTAAAGGAACATACTTTGAATATGTATAATGGGACATACAAAAAGCCATAGTTAGCTGTGAGAATGCTGGTATGTCAAGGCCATGTTTGGATATTTGATATAATGTATACTGATGTATAATGGATTTGAATTATACTACGTGCACTGGTCATGCCGCCGAAATTTTTTCCGTCGCTAAGATTTACTAAATCCTAATCTGAAAAATAAAAGAAAAATTTTTATACTGCTGTAGAAGCAAGCAATACTACTTCGCTCACAGAGTTTCAGTCGTGAGATAACGACTGGGATTTATGTGGAGGGTTTGCAGATACCCAAGGCTCTGCAGGAAGGTGTGTCACTAATCATACACGTATCGATTCTGTGCAAAAATTAGGCATACCATTCTTCCCACTTGCTCTCCAACTGCCTACCGCGAGAACCAATGAATCCAACCCCTCCCGTAATCAGAATTCTCATATTGGCCTGACATCCAAGAAAAAAAAAAGGCATTTCAGACTGTAGAATTGTGACGCCCCAAAACCCGAGGGTCCGTTTACCACCACAACCTCACGGAATACAAGTGGATGCCTGGGCAATTCGACGCCACTTTAGTAAAATCGAAGTAGTCTCCTTTGTACGGAGCTCTACCCAAATACAATTTAAATAACCCGCATTTAATTCCGGGGTCTCAAACAATCCAATATATGCAATATATCAAATGCGGCCACTTGGGCCCATAAACTAATACTCATTAAAACACATATCACAACTATTCTCCAATTTTCTCCCAATAATTACATAGTTGATTACACTTTTATACAAACATATATTAACATCTACCAGTGTAATACATGTTATATCCAAAAAACCATCAAAATCATGAACTGGCTTCTTCAAAATGAGTTGTCTTCTCGAGCGCTCCCTGTACCTGAAATAAAGGGGGTCCCACGACGGGGTGAGCTAAAGCTCAGCAGGAGAATCGCCTTAAGGGCTACCTACCACGGCGCAAAGGCAATGTCTAAAGTAAACACACACTCAAGTAAATATATGATCCTACTTGAATGTTCACATGATCACCCCATGTCACTAGTCCCACCATTCACTCACACTTGCCTAAGCCATGTATGAGAAAAATAATCATTTTCAAAACAAAACTTTGTTCTGAAAATATACTAACAAATATTCTGGTGAAAAATATGGGACTATCTCCGAGGTGAATTGGTTGGTGAGCTCAAATGGGGGCCATGGTCCCCATCCGAAATGATTCGTTGGCCCATCTCCCAACCCACTCTAAATATCATCCCGTGAAATTCCTTTCGCAAACATATCCATTTTTACAAAATACCTTGTCATGCACTCACACCTAATTCTAGTTACTCAAAGGCATATGAAAATGCATTATGCCATTTTCAAAATCATTTACACAATATGTCAATATGCATATTTTCAATCAACTATAATTACACACATGTAATTCCACACCTCAATCATCACCCAATCTAGCTCACTTGAGCAAATCATAATCATCACCAATGGCTTACAACACAATTTAATTCTATATAATTGTGTCATTGTGTTAACACCTCAAGCATTAACCTAATAATTCTTTGATCAACCAACTCTCAAATTAATTCCTACACATACCAAGTCATTCATTTCATACAAGTTCATACTAAAACACACGGACGATTTTTATCTAATTTATGACAACCCGACTGATTTTAACAGCCCTGAATCTCAGTTGGTCATTCACGGGCACCTTAATTTGTCCAATCTCGTTTCACTTTTTGGAACCGAATTTCTTACCCATTTCCTTTCTTATAAACACCAAAATAGAAATTTAATGCATAAATTCCATACATCAGCCCATGAATAGCTTCCTGATTCACACTGACAAATTTCAAAAATCTCCAAAATTCCACACCTGTCCCATGTTGGGACCGATCCTACGGCCCATTCCCAGCCTTTTCCAGCATAAATACATGATTTAAAGCAACATTTTAATACAAAATTCCAACACAAACAGCCCACAAATTCGGCAACACGATGTAGGGAAAAACTCTCCTCAAGAATTTATAATTCGTCCTTATGTTTGGGATCCGATCAAACGTGCCCCTCACCTACTCAAACCACCCGAAACATCGAAAACCCTTAAAATGGGAATAAAACAAGTAGGGAGAAAATCCACTGAGTTGTCAAAACTCAGAACTCGTGGTCCATACGCAGCCTCCGCTCCGCGTAACGCTTTTCCTCTTGCTCCGTCGAAATCCAACGGTCCGATCGCGTGTATTTCTAGAGAGAAGTCAGAGACTCTCTCTCTAGAATCACCATTTTTGCCTTCTCACGCCTACTGCATCTCCAATTGAATTTCACGTTTTTCCCCTTTTGCCTTTTTGAAGAAGATGAGTCATGTTTGCTATTTTGTCATTTAGTCACTTAAGATTTAGTTAATGACCTTTATGTCCTTTCTTACCGTAATTCGATATTCTGCGACTCACCGCCGCCCATTTTCATCATTTCCTCTACTCATACCAATTTACGGTACATGAGTACATGCTATATGTGGCTTTCATTACATCAAACCGATGATTTATGGACCTAAACGCGATGCTCGAAAAAACGTAGTTTTAACTGACCATTCAAAGAAATTGCGAAATTTACGTGGGCTAACTAGATTTCACAGACGACCTAACGGTGCAATCTGTTTCATCATCCGAGATCTAGAAAATTAATTATGGATTTTTAACCATAATTACAATTTTGTAATCAAATTTACGATTTTACCCTTATTCCAGAAATTGGAATTTATCGGGTCTTACATTCTCCCCTCCTTAAAAGAAATTTCGTCCCGAAATTCTACGCTCATACACACCCGACCATGTGCATATGTAACCTTATTTAATCCTCTCAAGACCGCGGTTTATGACAACCCTGGCCAAGATCACGACATCGACAACCCACGGTCGCCAATTCATACATGTCAACTTAATCCATATCAAGAATGACATTAACAACCAATACATCTACCACCCTAAGGTCTACCACGCTTCCGCTACGCAAGAACTCGATCTTTAGAGAAGTCAAACCTCTCCCTACCTCCTAGGGAAAATTTTTCCTTCATATTACGGCTTTTCTAAAGGCATCAACCTCTATGCCCAAACCTATCACACAAGATGCATTAATGAATGAACATGATGCATCAAATTTAAACACTACTACCACCAAAGAGTAGAGACGCACTCGCATATCCGACTAGTCCGAACGCCCGCCTCTCGTGCACTACGATCTCTCGCCTCCTAGGACACCCGCCCATATGTCCAAATGGGCGGCAATGGTAACACGCCATCTCGCCCACCACCCGAACTTCGACCGCAAACTCTGCGGGTCGACCTCGACCTACGCTCTGACCTTGGCCCATGTGGCCCATCCGCGAAGTACCAAGTGCGACAGGGCATCCTCCGACCGATATCAATCCTCCACCATACTCAGGGTACTGAGGAACGTAGATCGCGTATACTCTCCTCGTTTCTACTACGAACCTGGATCGCATTGTCCCAAAGTCTTGGGATCCAGCCTCTCGGGCAATCCCTCACCATGCTCAACCCGGCCCTAGTCCTCAAACTAAAGGTGAATCAAGTCTTCCGTTCTTCCGAACTAGAGAAAGCTAATCCTCCCTCCTATTTACCAACACCGTGATTCCGGAAAGTGTTCCAAGTATCCTCAATCTCTCTCTATGAATGCTCCGAGGATGATGCGTCCTAAACCCTCGTTACTAGGATCTCCCCGCTCACCCGCTATGCTAGCCGCGGCAATAGCGTACCAGAACACCTACGGCCTCTACAAAGGCCCGACAAACAAGAATGGTCAATTGTCAGGTGTTCGACCAGCTGCCCCGTGGACGTTCTCTACGTCCTCGCCCTCTACTAGCCATCTACATGTGTCAAATGGCAACAAGAATCGTTTAACTTTCATTTCAAATTAACCAGTAAATTTTAGCGCCGACACTAATGTATTGACAACCACGAATCGAATCTGCTCATTTCCTATGGTGCTAAATTTCCAACCACCACCAATTTATTCCAAGGTTCTAGGCTCTTGTTCATTTCATGATCCAAACTCCTAGCTGTCATAACTCATAACCTTAATATTTACTCCTTTTCCTATACGTATTACACCATGTATATAATTTCCTACGCAATCACCGCAACTCCGATTTCAAATGGTAGTTGGGGTCTAATACAAAGATTCTAAGGCATAACCAATGTACCCGAGACACTAATCATACACATAACCCAAAGGTATACGTTAATCAATTTCAAGAAAATATTGTTTTCAACAAAATTTTATCTTCAAAAATTTAATTTTTGAAAATTTTATATTTCGAAAATTTTATCAAATTTATTTGATTTAAAATTTTTTTTTTTTTTTTTCATTTTCTTTTCCAGTTTGTACACTGTACACTCCAAGGTTTGTTTTCCAACATGCCTATGTGCTATCTACCTAAGCACACAAACATTCACATCACACATACAACATGTCATACACACCAACACATACATACAACCATTCATCATCCATGATCACACACAAAACACACATGCCGTGTCCTAGTTTTGTTTCGTGCCTTTCCTAGGTAATCTCATACCTAAACCTAACATCGAACCACACCTAGTGGTGATGTTCTTACTCGACTATGGCCTAAGCCCAAATCCTCCATCCATAGGTTTCCACATACCTAAGTTCCACATTCTATGACCCGTGGCCTCGACCCAAGTCCCTCAAGCCCTAGGTAATCGTATACCTAGCTTATCAACACTAAGCTCTTGGTATTTATAAATTTAGGCTCGATACTGCCGTGAGCCGTATCGATTTCAAGCGCCAGTAATCCTACTGTGCACTACACTACAACTACATATCCTAGGCCCATGCCCAAAGACGCCACGTAACGATACCTTAGCTCGATACCGCCGTGACGCCCAAACCCGGTGGGTCTGACCACCCGCTCAACCTCATGAATAACAGCAAGTGGATGCCCAGTTACCTCGACGCACTTCAAAACTCCAGTCCCTTTGTACGGAGCTCTACCCAAATACAATTTCAGAATAACCTGCATTTACCTGTCCCAAACAATCCAATATATGCAATATATCAAATACGGCCACTTGGGCCCATAAACTAATACTCATTAAAAAACATATCACAACTATTCTCCAATTTCCTCCCAATAATTACATAGTTGATTACACTTTTATACAAACATATATTAACATCTACCAGTGTAATACATGTTATATCCAAAAAACCATCAAAATCATGAACTGGCTTCTTCAAAATGAGTTGTCTTCTCGAGTCGCTCCTGCACTAAATAGCGTCCGCACGACGCGAGCCTGGGGAGCTCAAGAGAGACCGCCTCTGCCGCCACTCACCACCTAAGCGCAAAGGCAATGCTCCAAAGCAAACACACACCAAGTAAACATATGATCCTACTAACGTCTACATGATCACTCCATGTCACGAGTCCTCATTTCCACTCACCATACTTGCCTAAGCCATGTATGAGAAAATAACCATTTTCAAAACAAAACTTTGTTCTCAAATATACTACCGAAATATCTGCAAAATACTGGGACTACCCTCCGAGGTGAATCGGGTCAGTGAGCTTTCCGAAATACCATGGTCCTCATCCGAAATGATCCGCTGGCCCATCTCCCAACCCAATTCCCTCCTAATATCATCCCAGGAAATTCCTTTCGCAAACATATCCGCTTTTACTAAAATACCTTGTCATGCACTCACACCTAATTCTAGTTACCTACATAAGTGAAAATGCATTATGCCATTTTCAAAATCATTTACACAATATGTCAATATGCATATTTTCAATCAACTATAATTACACACATGTAATTCCACACCTCAATCATCACCCAATCTAGCTCACTTGAGCAAATCATAATCATCACTAATGGCTTACAACACAATTTAATTCTATATAATTGTGTCATTGTTTTAACACCTCAAGCATTAACCTAATAATTCTTTGATCAACCAACTCTCCAAATTAATTCCTACACATACCAAGCCATTCATTTCATACAAGTTCATACCAAAACACATGGACGATTTTTATCTAATTTACACAACCCGGGACTGATTTAATAGCCCTGAACTCAAGAAGGGGTCGTCTACCGGGCAAATCCATCATTCAATCTCGGTTTCACTTTTTGAACCGAATTTCTTACCCATTTCCTTTCTTATAAACACCAAAATAGAAATTTAATGCATAAATTTCATACATCAGCCCATAATAGTTTCTGGACTGTCACGGACAGCCCAAAAATCTCCAAAAATTCCACAATTCGGTCCCATGTTTTGGGACCGATCCTACGGCCCATTCCCGGCCTTTTTCCATACAAATGCATGATTTAAAGCAACATTTTAATACAAAATTCCAACACAAACAGCCCACAAATTCTGGGCAGTCACAGATGGTGGGAAAAATCCCCAATAATTTCTAACAATTCTATTCCCATGTTTTGGGATCTGGAACAAACGTCCCTCACGGCCTCAAACCACCCGAACATCGTAAAACCCTTAAAATGGGAATAAAACGCAAGTAGGGAGAAAATCCTACCTGAGTTGTCAAAACTCGCAAACTCGTGGTCCACGCGTGAGCTCGCTCCGCTGTGAGAACGTTTTCTCTGCCCGGGTCGAAACTAATGGTCCGATCACAGGTATTTCTAGAGCAGGTCGCACTCTCTCTCTAGAATCACCATTTTGCCTTCCTCACGCCACGTGATTCCAATTGAATTTCACGTTTTCCTTTCATTCAAGAAGATGAGTCATGTTTGCTATTCGTCATTTAGTCACTTAAGATTTAGTTAATGACCTTTATGTCCTTCTTTACTGTAATTGGTATTCCTAAGACTACCCTCGGCCGTCCATTTTCATCATTTCTACTCATACCACTTCTATGGTACATGAAAGTACATTGCTATATGTGGCTGGCCACATCGAACCGATGACAGACCAAACGCGATGCCTCGAAAACGGTCGAATCCGACCGTCTCGCAAGAAATTGCGAAATTTTACGTGCTAACTAGATTTCGCGAGACGATTCCAACGGTGCAATCCATTTCATCATCCGAGATCTAGAGAATTAATTACGGATTTTTAACCGTAATTACAATTTTGTAATCAAATTTACGAGTTTACCCTTATTCCAGAAATTGGAATTTCTCGGGTCTTACATGAATTCTAACTATGATTATTTCAGGAACAACAAAAAAGATCTTGATCTTCAAATAAACAAATTCACGTCTACCAGACAATGTGAAAAGAAAAATCTTCATTTACGAGTAGATAAATGTTAATTGTAATGGGCGACTTAAAAAACAAAAATCATACCTAAGAACTTCTATTCAATTTCCCATCTCAAAGATCTCTAAAGCTAGAATTCAATAAGGATTAATAATGTAGCAAACTATGTCATCCCACTTAAAGTTTCTTACTTGCAACTTTACTACTAATGGGTATAGATACTTTTTGATAACAAAAGGCAAACATTTTCAAAACAATAAATCAAGACTTCATCTATCCAAACCAAAGAAAAACCGATCTCGTTTCTTGAGAGAGAAAAACTTCTCATAATTAACTAAGAAACTAACAACCACTGCAAAAGATAGAATCTTTAACTTCAACACAAAGGGCCGCACAACTCACCTGGAAAAACTTAGAATTTCGCAGAGGAGATGGCATTGGTGGAGGCTTGGAAACTGAATTATGATCCCCATTTGAAACTTCCTTCGCCATTGAACTCTATTTCAATCTTGATAGAACAAATCAAAACCCTAAATTCACAATCAAACTCAAAAACCAAACCAAATCAAATCAAACACCCACACAAAACTCCTAAATTTCCCCAAACATTAACTACAAATCAAGCTCTCGATCACCTTACCAGCAAAAAAATGTGATAAAAACAAACTCAAACTCAATACAAAAATCTCAACTCCAGTTCCATCTTATATCAAAATTCTCTACCAAACTACACCAACCTGATAGAGAAAACGAAGAAAAAGAGAGCAAATGATGAAGCTTCAAGAGAAAAAATTGAAAAGAGACAAGAGCATGAGAGAGAAGTACCACCCTCCTCCTCAGAACGATTATCACGCCGAGCTTCTTTAGATCTTAACCTTGAAACTCCGCGCTTTTGTACTTTCCATCAACTTCCCCACGTAACTATTACGTTTGAAATTTCTAATCCCAATATCTTATCCTTCTCAATAAATTTAACATTTTTATTTTTATTTTAAAGTAATAAATTTAATTACGTCTTTCACAAAAAGACAATCTTTTTAGTTTCTTTTCCTTTTATAAAAAGCAAATTACTAAAATAGTTTATATTTTTTATGAAATGATAAATTTTTTTAGAAAAGGATAAAGACAACATTCTATTAGGAGAGAAAAATAAATAATTTTTTTCCATTCAAACGTGGCTAGATAAGGTGATAAGAGAGGGTTTCTTAAAAAAGAAGTTTTTTTTTTAAGAAAAAGGATAAAAAATTTTAGGAAAAGGATAAAAGACTACATTCTTAATTGGGAGAGAAAAAATAAATTAATTTTTAGTTTTATATTAGACTACGTCCTAAGTAAGACTGTAGTCTTTTATATTATAAGATAATAGAAGACTACGACTTCATTAAAAACGTAGTCTTCTTATATTATAATATAATATAAGACTACGGCTTAATTAACAACGTAGTATTTTTATATTATAAGATAATATAAGACTACAATTTAACTAAAAATGTAGTCTTTTCATATTAAAAGATAATATAAGACAACGCTTTTAATTATAGATGTAGTCAAGCCAATTTATGAAAATTCTGTGAAACGTAGTCTAAAATATTAGACTACATTTATTACTAAAACGTAGTCTTTCCTAAAACCAACCGTAGTCTATTTACCTTTTTGTAGTAGTGTCAGTGAATAATTTATAACAAATTCTAAATTTTCATAAAAGATTTTTTAAATATTAAATTATCATATAAATTATATGAAAAAGATACATTTAGAAATTGAAAATAAAATAGTTAAAACAAAAAATTAAGTTTATTATATTAATCATATATTATAATTATTATTATTTTTAAACACCTATGCTACAAAAGATATAGCAAAAATATCAAATTTTATAGATGAATCTTGAAAATCTCACTACTTAGCTAGTTACTTAAAAAATTAAATAAAATTGGCCGACCGCCAAACCTACATGGCTATTTGGGCCAAAAACGGTTGGGCCAAATTGTCCGATTTTATTCGCCTTAACCGGTCCAACTCCTCTAAAAGTGGGGCTAACCCATCGGCCCGCCAAATTCATATCGATTTGATTCATCCTTCAGACCGCATCGACCGACTAATCCCGGCTATTTTTAAATTAAATAGATCGATTCAACTTATAACCCGTCACAATTTTATAGACTATCACCACAAGTCCAAAGATGGCTACAAACAAATAAACCCGTTGGTTTGACCATCTGCTAGGAATGACTATATCAACTTTTTTTCATTCCGCATCCGATGTGGCCGGACAAGGAAAGTGGGTCACTTGAGAAAATCAAGACAAGTAATCAGAGCTTAAGGGCTTTTAAACCTTGGTTCTCAAGGTTGACAAACAAAGCATAAATCACTCTGCCATAGTCCCCTTGTTTAAAACATTGATTCTACTTTTATATGTATAGAATATATATGTTACACATTATGATTTTCTTCCCTTTTTAATTTAAATACTTTATATATTTTATTTGACATAATTTAAAATATCAATATCATTATATAAAAAATCTAATAAATAATTTATAAATATTATTGGTTATTTACTTATATATCTTTTTTTTTAAATTATTCTTAATTATAATAAAATATAATATATATTTATAACGCCACCGATGAACTGTGATCTCGACCATCGGTCCGACGAACAAACCGTGAACTGATAACCTTTCCGATTCATCACTAATATGATTTTAAACATTGATCTTACAATAGATGGTCCTTTGGTCATGAGTAGGTTTCACCCAAGAATGTATGTTTACTAGCTAGGAAGCTTCCTCAAATAAGCAGGGTCACTTAGCAATTTTTTTTCAAAAATAAATATTCCATAGTAAAAGAACTCGTTTAGAAATCTATTCATCAATCCCAAGTTTAGAAAACATATAAAAATAAATTATCATCAGATTTATTTAGTTTTGTACCTGTTTCCGACTCCACTCACACCATTGAAGTTTCATTAATGAGCAATGAACTTAAATTAAAAAAAAATGATAAAATAGACATTATATATAGTTTAATTAGAATAATATATAATGTTTCCCATCACAACTAAATTTAATTTTTCGTGAGGTGTAGATTCTGATATGTTTTTGAAAGACCAACTTTTGGTTAGAAAAACAGAGGTAAATGAGATGCAAAATGTAGGGAACTAATTCTTGATTGAATGTAAAAAAATTTGAAAACAGGACATATACATCCAGGTGAAGGTGCCATTTAGCTAACGTTCTTCTTTCAAGTTAAATATTTTCTTGTGCATGTATCTTTTCCTGTGCATAGTTCAATCAATGAAAGAACCATTATAAGAACAAACAAAGGCATAAACGATTCACAGACTTTAAATAAACATCACCAAATGCATGGTCTGTGCTTGAATATTCTAAAAAATCTCTAGTAATTAATAAATCACGTGAAGTTGATGAAAAAGCCTACAAGAGTTAATGAAGTCGGGCAATTAATATGTACTACAAAACTTAATCTGGAGGGTAGCTCAGTTGGTCTAAGGTCTTGGGGTTTAACCCAATAAGACCTAACTTAAGTGGTTAAGAGATCAGAGGAGGGAGGGGTCTAGGGTTTGAGTCCCATTGAGACAAAGACAAATTGGTAAGAAGCATGATACTATGCAAAGTAAATAGTTGTAAAATATAGAGAGCACAAAGGCCCCCTTAGTAACTTTGTGATTCCAAAGGAAAATTTTTATAAAATCAACAATTTCCATAACTGGTTTCAGGGTTTTGTTTTAAAATAATTAGTGGAAGTAGAAATAAGGAATCAAGTCATCTAGTTTTGAATTATCTATGATGTTCAACATAGAAGAACAAGCCATTTTTAACTGGTAGTTAAGAGTGATGAATATTTCTTAAAAGAATTTGAACTTTATGGTTTTTCCATTTAAATGGTTATGATTTTTGCTACTTCAGGGGACAAGGGTAAAATTCAATAAAAACAATCAAACTGATAAACGAATCGGAAAAGCTACTAGTTCACGGTTTAGGGGCCGAACCGATGGTCGAACTGCGATCGAACATAATAAAATAGCCTTAAGAACTAAAAATGAAATTATGGATCTAGAAAGGGGGAGAATAGAAGGAAGAATAGGATAGATGAATGGTTTGAGAATTAGGGTAAGCGAAAGAAGATGCTCGATCTTGATATATTTATATTGAAAACCTAATGTGAAAATTCGATCCAAAAACCAATGCATTAAAAATCTGGACCGATAATTGAATCAAAAGTTACTAGTTCACGGTTTAGGTCAACCAATGATCGAATCATGGATCGCACCGATTAAACGGAATCAGAATCGGAACCGAAAAGGTCATCGGTTAACAATACAATCCAATTTTTAAAACACTACCAAAAACTGACTGTCAGGTTTTTTGGTCGGTGCACTTATTGCAAGGCCTCTAAATGGAGATAATGCACTCATAGTTGCCCAATTTTCAATTTTTTTCTTCATATATATAGATATAAGCCTTAAGCTAAAATGAAAATAAATTACCTTTTACATTTATTTAAAAATTTGTGAATAAATTACCTTTAAAATTGTCTCTACAGTCATATTAATAGAAAATTAAATTAGAAACCCGGTGAAATTTTTAAATTTAAAATTTCAGATAAAAAGGGGGCAAAATCTGCACTTATCGAAATAGTCTGGAGAAAAGTTGGGAATTTTCTAGATCTCGGATGACAAAACGGATTGCACCGTTGGAATCGTCTCGTGAAAATTAGCTACCCAGTCTAATTTCGTTGAATTCCGAGATAGTCGAAATTTCATGTATTTCGAGTAAACGCGTGTTGGGCGACACATGGCGAGCCATGTGGATGACACATGGCGAACCATGTGGTAACACATGGCAATCCATGTGAGTGACACATGGCAAGCCATGTGTCACAATGCATGGCAAAGGCATGCATGTGTGACACATGGCAAGCCATGTGTGTGACATGGTGTTATGTGTGACATATGGCATGCCATGTGTCAACATGCATGGCTCTTGCCATGCCTATATAAGGAGCTCACATGGGCTGTTGGTAGGAGTAAGGGAGAGCTCAAGATCAGTCCGGTGGAGCAAGTAAGGAGAAGAGGGAAGTATAAGGAGTAAGGAGGAGGAAAGGAGTAAGAGGAAGGCGGTGAAAGGAAAGGAGAATGGAAAGAAGAAAAGATAAGAGGAAAGGGAGGCGAGAGGAAAAGAAAGAGGAAGAGGAAGGAGGGGTTATGCAAAGGAGCGCACCTAGATCGCAAAGAACCCGAACCGCACTACAAGAGGTAGGTTTCCTCCCACTGTTATTTTATGCCTGTGGGCCGCAATGGCTTCACGGGGTTTTGTCCAGTTTTCCGAGCGAATTTGGATGTTGTGTGGTTTGTTTGTGATTATGTGATGGTAAAAGACCAGTTTTATGGGGTTTCGGGACTGTCCAAGACCGAACACTATGTTCTGGGATGGCAAAATCCCGAGCAGAATGGCGAATGGGGTGTGCCCAAATTTCAGCACACCCTTGTGAATCGGCCGCGTCAACTTTGGAGGGCTATAACTTTCTCGTCCAAACTCCGATTCGCGCGTTCTTGGGCTCTATGGAAATCTCGTTGAGTATAGAATTTAATAAAATAAAGTTCTCAGCCAAAATATAGGCTGAACATTAGGCTGGGTCACAGATAGTTGAGGAATAGTCTATCTCCTGCTCAAACTTCTGCTGAACCTAGCTTGTAATCGAAATGCTTTGGACTACATATGGCCTGAGCAGGGAATCGTGTGTTGGATTTCTTGTGTGGTATTTATGAAAATTGGACTTTCTGGACTAAGTCCAGATTATTTCTAAGGCCAAGCATGGCCGGATTTATGGTCGAGAATGGCTAATGTGTGTTATTGCCATGAATTCAATGACATGCTGAATATGTGAAATTATGTGATAAAGATGGAAATAATTATATGCATTGGGTTGTATGACTGACATACTCTGTCTCGGTCGAAGAATATGAATTATGGCATTACTTGCCTAAGTAATGGTTGAAATTATTTTAATACATGCTTGAAACGGGTGTGTCGACATGAAGAACCGAATGATAGAAAATATGTAGCATTCTTATGTGATACTGATTAATATGTGGAATATTAACATGATCGAATGTATGTTAAATATATGAAATGTTGTGTGCATTAGACATGAGTGTTCATAGCACACATAGTGTATGGTGGTGAATGTCCATGTAGAGGTCTTCATACATTGGTCAGGTTCGGAGCGCAAGGGGCACAAATTGCATTATCAGTCTCAAGGACAACACCACATTACATGAAATGTGTTCATTGGTATTGATTTGGCAATCGTATTCAAAAGTGAATCATGTGGGCGAGGAATGGGACGGTCCTATTGAGTTCCACAAGGTTAAATGAAATGAAAATGAAATGTGTCGATGAAAGGCATAGGATTGATACCCCCCGTGTGAAAAGCCTAAAACCTAGTTGGGACAAATAAGTATCCACCTAAGGGAAAGCCCGAAAAATGTCGGAGGGTGTAAGAGACCCACGGTGAGACCCCGAAAAGTTCTATTGCCCAAAAAGACATGAAACGATTAAATAAATATCACATAGATACGGGTTGTGAGATGGGAGTCGGGACTGACTTAGTATTGATTTCCCATTGGCACTTGCATTGCGGTGGGTCATCGACCCGTACTGGGGTATGTGAGGTCGCCCATACATGCATGTAGATTTTTCCATGATAGGATAACATGTATGCACGGATTGGTTGTTGGTTTGACTGTGAAATGATCATTTGCATGTGCACCTAGGTAGGAAATAGCCCTTGTAGATTTATCTCTACTGGGCGTTAGCTCTCCCCGTCGTGGAACCCTTCGTGCACAGCAAAGGTACAGTAGACGACGCCCTACAAGCCGATTATGGCGGGCCTGACTGTGGCCTCGACTCTTGTTTTATGTATATATTAGAAACGAACTAGTTTTAATATATGTTTTGTATTAAGAGTGATGTAATAACTTTAGATCTATAGAAATGTGGTGTCTTGTAAACCGTATGGACGAGTATGATTTATGGACCCTATCGGGTCATTTTATTTGGCGTACTGGTCTCATGATATGAGACAAGTTTCCACAAAGTTGACGGTGGTGAACGGGAGTTTTGGGTGTCACACTGGTATCGGGAAAGATAGTACACGAGTACCTAGGGCTTGAGGGACTCAGGGGCTTAGCCATGGTCATTAAGGTACAAGAGCGTCATAGCTTGGTATAAATTTCTCGTGTCGGAGCTTGGGTTAGAATTACTTAAAGGTTTCCTAGGAAATTGATATCCGTGATCATAGTTTGGTATCAAGGTCTAGGTAGGAGGTTACCAGAGTACACGGGATGATTAGATCACAAAGATGCATTGTGTGTTTTCCGGTTTATGCTTGATCAGACAGATTTGATCGTGGTGTGCAAATTACTTAAATTATATATGTGGTAGGATGTATATAGAAATGTGAACACAGGGTTGAGAAACGTAACCTTAGGAGTTCGTGGAAACGAATCCGATGGTCTCTGATATTAAGTCTATTATTGGTCGGCATGTGCTAACGCTTGACACCGAAAATGATTCTAAACTTGTTGTTTTACTTATGTAGATGGAAAGTAGAGGACAGGGGCGTAGAGGTCATCCACGGGGTGATGGTCAACCACCACTGTTCACCAAATGTGCCTCATAGAGGCCAAGGGTAATGCTGGATAGCGAGTAGCCGCACAAAGCACGCAAGTAGAGGTCGTGGAGGTGCAGAACCTGTGAGGTTCAAGGCACACCATCCCCTAATGCTTCACCTGGAGTGAGGGACCACGGCCGACCATTGGTTCCACAACAGAGGATTGTTTCAAGCATGGAGATCACCTCGGATACTACTCGGATTATGCTGGCTTCATTCCAGCTTGAGGGTGAGTCCCAGATCTGGTGGGAGTGGGTCACGACTTCTAGGGACTTGGAGACTATGACATGGGATGATTTTCGCAAACTATTCATGGGAAGTACTGGGCTTCTCGCTGTATTGACATGAAGGCCCGAGTTCCTCGAAATGAGCCAGGATGATCAGATTTCTAGCAATGCAGCCAGAAGTCTACGCAGCTGGCAATGCTTCGGGATGATTATGTGGCCACTAACGAGGCCAAGGTCAGGAAGTTCGAGGATGGGTTGAAGTTGTCCATCCGGGGCAAGATTGTAGGACATAACCTACAAGATATGGACTCGATGGTTAGTACAACCTTGATTATTGAGCTGTAGGATGACTGTAGCATCCGAGATGCGGGTGCTAGTGATAAGAAGAGGGGAGCCAAGCTTCTTCAAGCTCGAAAGAAGCAGAGACTTCGCTCCACGAGGTTTCATACGGGCCGCAGCCAATGTGGCCAAGGCGAGGTCCGGTTACTAAATAGCTGGGAAGATGACATGTTTCACCGCCATCGAGATACATGAGGCGAATCGCCCTCTGATATAGGGGTTTCAAAGGATCATGGGACACTACGCCCCATCATCGCTGGGACATGAGCAGACTGCATGTTCCTCCTTACCCCAACACGGGGGCCAAGGAACAGTATCAGTCTCGCAAAAAGGAGAAGAGCATCGAGTGCTCACGACATGTCAAAGGCCAAAGTACTGGTCGAGGTCGAGGGCAGAGTGTACGCACGAGACTCTCGGGGGCCTGTGGGTGTGTCTACGCTACATCTCGCAGACCTAGGCAAGAGGATCAGCCGCTGATCTGTAATGCTTCTACTCTTTCACCGTAAGGGTGTTATTCGACCAGCATCACATTCCTTTATCATACATCTCAGGAGAAAGACAGCTTAGAGGTTGAGACCTTAGGACAGCCACTACATGTGAGTTCTCCTGTGGACTAAGGCGAATTGATCTGATATGTCGGGATGTGAGCTAGAGATCTCCTCGGGATTCTACCACTGCGGACCTTCGTCACGGACATGTCGAGTTCGAGGTCATCCTGATGGACTCGTCGACCGCATCGGGTCACATAGATTGTGACCGTATGAGAGTTACCGCCTACACACCGTATGGCGGTTTGTGTCGAAGCTCAGGGGAATAGCACGATGTTTCACCCATACCGTGGTACGATCTACGATGGCAAGGGCGCTTGACGAGTCAAGAAGCAAATTTTTACACTCGGAGGAAGAGGTGAGACAAGATATGAGTCTACTTCGAGTGGTTTGCGAGTACAAGGATGTTTTTCCGGATGAGCTACCAGGATTACCTCCACCTAGGGATGTAGATTTCTGCATTGAGTTGCATCGTGGGACGTCGACCATTTCTATGACCCGCATAGATGGCGCCTCTGCTGAGTCAAGCAGGAGCCCAAGGTCCAGATACAGAGCCACCGGGCAAGCGGCTCATTGCATCTCAAGCACTTCACCACGGGTGCCCTGGCCTCATTTACGAAGAAGAAGGATAAGACCTTCGACTATGCATCGACATGCATGGGCTTGAACAGGTTAAAATCAAGAATCGGTATCCATTACCGAGGATTGATGACTTATTTGATCAGCTGAGAGGGGCGCGAGTCTACTCCAAGATAAACCTTCGTGACCGGTTACCATCACTGAGAGTTGTGAGTGCGTACATCCCTAAGCATACCGTCAGACGCGGTATGGGCACTTTGAGTTTACGGTGATGCCCTTTGGATTGATGAATGCACCAGCGGGATTCATGAGCCTCATGAATAGGGTGTTCCAACCCTATTTAGATCAATTTGTGGTGGTCTTTGTTGATGACATCCTGATCTACTCCTAATCGAAGGTGGAGCATGAGGATCACTTGAGAATCGTACTACAGCTTTTAAGGGATCATCAGTTGTATGCCAATTTCAGTAAGTGCGAGATTTGGCTTGGTTTAGTGGGTGGCTCGGGGACACGTGGGTGTCGCCCAGCGTATCGACTCGTAAGATCGAGGTCGGGATGAGTCGGGAGAGACCGGTCGCCGAGATACGTAGTTTCTCGATCGCGTGGTATTACAGAGGTTTATAGAGGATTTCTCCCGCCAGCGCCGCCTATGACAAGATTGAACCTATGAGGTAAAGTTTGTATGGGATGACCTACGTGGAGAGAGCCGCTCTAGAACCCAGAGAGGCTTACTCACCCTATTCTAATAGTCTCGTAAAGGGGATAAGAGGTACACGCGAAAATCGTGGATGCTTCTCAAGGATGGACTAGGTGTTATGATGCACCGAAGGTTGTGGCTTACTGCCTCGCGCTTGAAGAACTTTAGTAGAATTACCCAACGCATGACATGGGGTTGACTGTCGTAGTCTTCGCCCTAAAGATTTGGCGCCACTACTTATATGGTGAGCAGTTCGAGGTGTTTTCAGACCCACTTCGCATTACCAGCCCGGTAAGGCAAATGTGGTGGCTGATGCGCTTAGCCGAAAGTCACAGGGAGTATTGGCTAGTATAGCTTCCCGAGAGTGGCGGATGCTCGAGATAAGGCCATTTCAGATCCAGCAGTGACGGTATTGATATTCGGTACCTTTGAAATATGATGGCTACGCCGCTCCTAATCGAAAGCAGAGTAATAGAGTCCCAAGCATAGGACGCCGGAACTCAGATCCATCGTGATCGGCACATCAAGTATAGCGGATAAAAGGTCGCGCCATCCACACAGATGGTAGTCCAGGTATGTGGGATTCCGTCAGGTCCCCCAATCGACTCCGACGGAGGGAGGAGATCCTCGGGGAGTTCCATTGTTCCGACCATTGCGGTGGAATCCGGTGTGGCACGGCGATGTATCATGACCTTCGCCGCAAGATTATTGAGCCGGGATGAAGAGGCACGTCGATTTTATCCGATGGTGTCTCACGCAAGCGCCAGGTCAAGGCTGAGCACCGAGGTTGTATGCATACCCAACCATTGGAGATAGCGGAGTGGAAGTGGGAGCACATCACGATGGACTTTATGACTCACTTGCCACGGATATCGCGAAAGCATGATGCGATGTGGGTCATAGTGTACCGACTCACCAAGTCGGCACATTTTCTGGCCGTGCGGATGACCTTCACACTGGAGGAATTCTACAGGTTGTATATACGAGATATAGTACGGTTGCATGGAGTTGCAGATCATAGTATCGGATCGTGATCCTCTGGCGCATGTACTTTAGTTCGAAGAGTTTTTAAGTCCATGGGGACACAAATTGGCCGATGAGTACAGCCTTTTCATCCTCGTGACTGATGGTCAATTAGAGCTGACTATTCAGATTTTAGAGGACATGCGTAAAGCATGCTTCTAGATCTCAAGGGTGGCCGGGAGGAGCACTTGCCTCTGGCAGAGTTCGCCACACAACAGCTTACCAAAGTAGTATCCGGGATGAGGCCCTATGAGGCTCTCTACGGGAGGCCATGTCGATCATCGATATGTTGGACAGAGGTGGGAGAGAGCTCCATCACTTGTCCAGATTTGATTAGAGACAGCTCGGACAAGGTGGGTATGATCCTAAGCCGCCTCCATCGCCGTGAGCCGACATAAGAGTTACGCTGATGTATGACGACGACCTCTAGAGTTCAAGGCGGGTGATCATGTCTTCTTGAAGGTGATGCCTAAGAAAGGAGTAATCAGATTCGGCAAACGAGGGAAGCTTTCGCCGAGGTACATTGGACCCTTCACGGTACTCGAGAGGGTGGGCGCGATTGCGTATCAGTTAGCTTTACCGCCAAGTTTGTCGAGCGTTCATGAGGTGTTTCACATCTCTATGCTCCGGAAGTACACTCCATATCCAACTCATATAGTGGATTGGGGAGAACTTGTTGTTAATGTGGATGGGACCTTCGAGGAGGGACCAGTGCTTATCATGGATAGGCGAGAGCAAGTTTTATGTGGAAAGACCGTGAGGCTTGTAAAGGTGTTGTGGCAGCAATGAGGAGTTGAGGAGGCGACATGGGAGCGCGAGGACACCGTGTGCGCCAACTATCCCTTCTTGTTCGACAGGGAAGGTGAGCTTTCTAATCATTAATGTTTTAAATGACTATCGTGATATGGCGGTTTGATTGTGTGTATGTGTGTGTGAATTTCGGGACAAAATTCTTTTAATGGGGAGAGAGTGTAAAACCCGTGAAAATTTTAAATTTAAATTTTTCAGATAAAAAGGGGGCAAAACAATAATTTACCGAAATAACTGAGAAAAGTCGAATTTTCAGATCTCTGATGACAAAACTGGGATTGCACCATTGAACTGCCCGTGAAAATTAGCTACCTAATCGATCTTCGCTGAATTCGAGATAGTCGGAATTTCACGTATTTCGAGGAAACGCGTGTCGGGCGACATATGGCGAGCCATGTGGATGACACATGATAACCATAAACACATGGCAAGCCATGTGAGTGACACATGGCAAGCCATGTGTCACAATGCATGGCAAAGGCATGCATGTGTGTGACAATTACTAATAGACTTGACAACCATGAACTGACCCGTTCACTTTCTACGTGGTGCTAACTGCTAACCACTCAATTCATTTATTTCAAAATTTTCATGTTCATTTCACTATCCCAATCCCTAAGGTTATAGTTCCTAACCTTAGCATTTTCCTTTTTTCTATACGCATTATACCATGCATATAGTTTCCTATGCAATAATCGTACAATCATAATTCTCATATACATCATTCCATGTATATGTCCTTAACGCAATTGGAAATATTAAATCGTTAAATCAAACATGCAACAATAATGACGATCTCAAAAGGGTGTAACACAAAATTAGACACTATTCACAACCGAAAAATTTTCACATACCACGTTAATGCATTTATAGTAAACGCAATATAAATATTTCATATATTAAATCATACACAATCAAATATTTCTATACTTTATATTCTGTAGTTCTCAAGGTTTTTTTGAGTGTTTTGATGCATTTTATTTTGATTTTGGTAACTAGATTAATCTTGGAGAGCAATGACTTAAAGCGGAGCAAAGTTGAGGATTGGAAGCACAAAGTCTATTTCCTCAAGGCACCAAGGGTAGCGCCTGTGCTTGAGCAAGGCACCCCGCTTGAATCCCTAGAATGAATAGCAAGCAGGCGCCTAATGATTGAACAATGCAGCCCCAACGCTTGAATCAACAAGAGCGGATAAAATGTAGCACCGCCAACACTCGGGAATAATGGCACCAGGCATTTTCACGGACCTCAAGCCCAAAATTTTCCAAATTTGGCCTTAAAGCCTATAAGAGAGGATACTATAAATAGAAGTTGTTAGGTTTCAAAAGGGCCTTTTGGGTGGGGAACAATCAAGGCTCTATTTTTAGAGAGAACAAAGTTGGTAGCGAGAAGATTTCTACTATATCTCGTAGTTCTTCTCTTTCACTCATTATTATGACTCTCTTTACATATATGTTTTTATTCAATTTATGATGTTTTAGGATTTTCTTCTAGGCTAGATGTAGCTAGATTATGAATGTTTTGAATTTTATCTAGTTTTTAATTGATTGATGTTTAGTCCATATCTATATTGAGTATTTCATTCTTCTCATAATGCTTGTGGGTAATTGGCCATTATTCACATGATTTGTGATTCAATTTGAGATCAAGAAGCGATGATTGAATTTGACCTTGAATGATATACCATATGATTATCATTGAGTAGAGATATTTATACGAGATTATATGTGGTTTTATGATTTTTCTATGCTTAATGAAAGTTATGTATCTACAGTTATCACAGATGTTGTTAAGTTATCTATTGGAATATGTTATTGATGCTAAGAAAGATTAATAATGATATTTCAGAAATCCATCATCATTATAGGTATAAACATTGATGAATTAAACTAGGTGATTGAAATTGATTGATCTTGCAGGAAATCGTATCCAAGAGCTTCCATACATCGAAGTTTTCATCTACTCAGATAACCTATTGTATCCATTTAGGTTAATTAAATTTATTCACCTTTCATTTTATTTATTCAAATAAAATTGAGTTAGATTAATTGCACTTGATAGAAACTATCTCTATGGACGATACTCCATTGATCACTATCCTATTACTTGTTAGACGACGCCTGCACTTGCACTTAGTTTTCACTCATGTGTATGTTACTAACTAGGAAACTTCCTCAAATGAGTTAATATTTTGCAATCTTTTATAAAATACATATTTTATATTAAAACTACTTGTTTAGGAATTTATTCACTTCCAAATTATTTTATCTTTTATACAGAGAGAAAGAATAAGTTAAATTTTTTTAAAATATATTTATTTAGTTAAGTACCTGTTTCCTGTTTCCATGACTCTACTCATACCATTCAACTTTCCATCTTTCATCAATAAGAAGTGAACCTAAAAGAAAAAGTGATGACAAAATAAATATTGTATCTTGTTTAGTTAGAATATATAATAAGCCTCATAACAACTAAAATTTTCCATTATAACAAATAAATGAAAGAACCGTTATAAGAACAAACAAATGCATAAAGAGATTCATATAGACTCTAAATAAACATCACACCAAATGCATAATCAGGTTTAATTAGAGATTCTAAAAAACTTTTAACGATTAATAGATTGTGCTTCGCTGATGAAAAGCCTACAAGAGCATCGACTTAGGCATTCAAATGTACTAAAAAAAACTTTCTAAATCAAGTATGATGCTCGATATGAAGCTATTGTATTTAACAAACAAGAGAAATATTTATATTTCACCAAAGTAACCTAATGTTTGGTTTATAGAAGTGAAGAAAAGAAACAAAACTAAGTGGAAAATGATTTTTAATGTTTAGTTTCAATCATGAAAATATAAAGATAAAAGAAATTAAAATTTAAAATTTTGTTCATTTTAAAATTATTTAATTTTTATAAATAGAAAGAATAAGTAAAATGATTTTGAAGCAACATATGCTGATTTTATAAATTCTTGAATATATATTTTATTTTCTTTCCTATTTTATTCCTCTTTACATTCTTTATCTTGCATTTTCTTCCAAATTTTCTAGGAATAAAGAATGGCCTTTATAGAAACAAAATTATCGAATAAAGAGCAAGAAACAAATGGCATGAAACCCACTACATAAGAATCTTTACAGCCTAATCCAAGGTTCTCTATGACTACTACTGTGAATCAATCAACATCGACACTTTAAGGATAATTTTGAAAGATAATGAAAACAAAAACATTGTGATATATATACATAATATGCACTATTAGGTAATTAGATACAATAATATTTATAAAACCATTCATTATAGGTGTCAAAATTTCCAAGCAAACTAGAAATTTGGGTACTTAGTTAAAGAATTAGCTGAATGTTTTAAATGTTATAAGAAAAATAATTTCAAAAAATACTAATATTTTAAGTCCTAATAATTTTATAAATGAAAATGAAAGGAAATTTCAAAATAAAATTATAAGAAAAACATTAATATATATATATATATATATATATATATATATATATATATATATATATATATATATATATATATATATATATATAAGGTTTATGAACTTTTCATAACTCTATTGCATTCCAAAGGAATAAAAAAAAATCAATAATCACTAATTGGTTTTAGAGTTTTTTTTCCAATAATCAGTAGAAGTGGATCTACAGAATTTAGTCATTTAATTTTGAATTATCTACTATTTGAAACATAAATTTGTGAATAGACTAATCATAAGTGGTAGTTTATAGCAATGACTATTTCTTAAGAGATTTTAACTTTAACTAGAGTTTTTGCTTTTTTAGCCCACCCCATCCTCTTCCTCTCCTTTTGGAATTCTTGTGGATTTCTTTCGTTCTTCTTTTCATCCCGCTAGGAAAGAAGGGCGGTTTTTGGCTTTCCTTTACTTGAAATCACCCTCCCATTAGCCTAGTTTTCTCGCATCCGACTTCTCACAATAAAGTGGTTTCTTACACCCGACCAGTTTTCATTTGATTTGCCTTTGTTTTATGCTTTGTCGTCGACTTGTCGTAAAGGTGTAGTTATTCGTTAGTTTTTGTGTGTGAGCAATTAAAATGGCAAGTTATACTTTGAGATCAAACAAAAGTCACATCAAATCCTTGTTGGTCAGTAGTTTCATGAATCTTAGATATGTTCTAGGCATATTAAGATTATATCTTGTGTAGGCTTAAAGCCATTTCTTAGGTATTCAAGGCTATTAACTTAGATGTTATGTTATCGTCTAATGTTTTTAGCAGTTTGATTTATGTGTTTGGATGTAAACGTATTAGAATCAATGAAATTTCGCCATTGTAAAAAAAAAGAAACTAGAGTTTTTGATAACTAAAGGGGAAGGGTAAGGGGTAAGCAATCGCATTGAATCGCACATCTATGCTACCTCGGAAACCATACAAATTAGTTAATAAAAAGCATAAAAAAAAAGTTTGAGAGCAAATACTTACAGATCAATGAAGCTGTAGCCATTACTTGGGAGCAATGGATGCAAATTGTAACAAAACGGCAAATTGCCTTAAGATCTAAACTCAAATGGGATTCTGTGCATATATACGAGATCTTTCTTCAATGAAATCACAAAATGATATGGAAAAGTAAATGTTATCAGAAATGAGATTATGGTTGATCTAGAAAAAAATGAAATCAAGGATAAAAAAATGAGGAATATCATAAATAAGATGATGGACTTAAGGTTTTAGGGTTAGGGTAAGCAAAAGAAGATGCTCAATCTTGGATTCTTGATGCATTTGGGGACTTTAATTTCACTATTTATTAATGCTTTAAAAACCGGATCAGCCGGTCTGACCGATTGAACCGTCAATCGACTAAGAAACTTGCCTGACTCAATGAAAAAGACTGTTTGACTTCACGAATCAAATCGAATGAACCGGCCAAGCAAGTGAATTGCTTGAACCGACTAGTTCTTACTTAATCAAACGATTCACTCCTCATCATTTTTATAAGTTGAACCACGCCATTTTAATGCTTTTACATTGAAGCTGCGCTGCTTTTTTTATCTTTGGTGTATAAAGTAACAAATTTTGTTTGTCTTTCTTCCATTCCTATCTCTGAGCCTCCTCTCACTATCGCTTCTATTTCCCATATCCGGTGGTACTCTTCCAAACTGGCAATAGCCTCTCTTCATCACAACAACTTTATGAGTATTGAGCATGGCTTCCATAATCCTAGTTCATACGCCTTGCAAGATGTATTTGTAATGAGATATAAAAGATGAGATTTATTTTTTCTATCATTTCTGGACATTTATTTTTCACAATTTGCATCATTTATGAAATTAAAAAATTTTAAAATCAAATAACTTGGCTTTGATTTTGTCATTTCTATAATGGGAAAATTGGATTGGCTTGGAAAATAATTTAAAATAGTAAAAAAATAGTAGAAATTTTATTCTATATGGAGAATTTTGGACAAAATTCTATTTGATTTGTATTATGATATATATATATATATATATATATATATATATTTCCTCATAAATATATCTCCACTGGGACTCTAACCCTAGTCCCTATCCTCTTTATGCCGCCTTTAAGCTCTTAACCACTTAATCTATGTCTTATTGGCATGACATAATTATATTCATTTGTATTATCGAAATAATTTTATTTGGAAATTCTATATATGACATAACTTCTTTTTAAGTGCGTGATCGTGATCGTATAATTATAAGTTACACCAAGCAAAATTCGTTTTATAGAAATTATTTAAGAATGAGTTGAGATTTCTTATTAAATATTTTCCTACTTCTTATAATGGTGATAAATATATTTTTTAGAAATAATAAAATAATATGTTGATTTAGATTATGAAATAGAACATCTTATGTTGTATTAAAATATGAAATCTTATAGTATAAACTTTCTAAAAATGTTTAATAAATAGAAGAGTTGTTGTCAAAAAATTTATAAAGATTTTTCATTTTTATGATCAATTTTTATTTTAATAATATATAAATGATTTATTTTATGATGTCACCAGCTTCAATTCACCTCGTCGGACCAAAGGAACCATGAATATGTAACTTTATGATTAAAATTAGTTTGGTTTTTAAACATTGCTATTTACATTGAAAACATACCAAGACTTTATAACAAATATTTCGAGGCATTTTTTTCTAATACAATCAATCTAGTCCGTTGATACTAGTATGACTTATGCAAAGAAAAGTAAGTGGAAAGCTCATATCTTATTGAATGTAAAAGTGGCTATATATAGCCTTACAGTAACAAAAAGCTAAAATAGTGCATCCTACCAAGAAGCAAAGAACTGCCTAGCTTCTAAACAATAGGAATTATTTAACAAAAGAAAACTAAGTCTACTACAACTATAAATTAAGAAAACTAAGTCTACCACAACATCTCTCCCTTAAACTAATATCATATCAATCGATGCATGGATTTTGACAACCCCATAAGTTCTTGCAACTTTCAAAATTAAATAGCTTTAATGGCTTAGTCATGATCTACAAGCCGGTCTTTGGTTCAACAATAATCCACTTTGATTGTGACGCCCATTTCGGGTCCGCTGACTACCCAATAACCTGGCTGAAGTGGAGGTCGGGTTACCCAACGCCACTTCAGTAAAATCTGGCAGAGTCTCCTTCAGACGGAAATCTACCCAAAAACAAGACTCAGATATACCGTCTCCAAACAATCCAATATATGGCAATATATATCCAATACTAGTGAATCAAGCCCATAAACAAGATAGAATACATGATACTAACTATGATCCAACTATGTAACCCATAGTTCTAAGAGCAAATTACTTTTATACAACATATATCAAAATGAGAATTCTACACATGTGGAAACCATCAAAGCCACACCCTGCTCAAAACCCTACCCTAGGATGAGCCGGTCCCGCACGCTCCCTGACTCGAAAAATAAAGGGGGTCCTGACGACTGGGGTGAGCCAAGCTCAAGAGGAGAATCGCCCTGGGCTGGCTACTCACCACCTAAGCCATGCAATGTCCACTTAAACAAGCATTCAAGCAAATGCATGATCCTACTTGAATGTCTATATGACTAACTCGCATCCCGAGTCCTAATCGACTTCCTCTCACACTCGCCTAAGCCTTGTATGAGAATTATTATTTTATTAGTGACAACCTTCCGATGTATATATATCAATCAAGCCCTCCGACGATCGACATATAAATTGTTTAGGATTCACCTCCCATGAATATCAATCAAGCCAGCCCGACGATTGGATATTTTAGTTTGACTACCCTCCGACACTTAATGTTTTTAGACTACCCTCCGAACCATCTTCTGACTTATACTATGCACTAACTCCTACAAATTCTAGGATGTTGCAAAGGTATATGGAAATTTTATGTATGCCACTTCCAATACGTTTTCTAATCACATGCAAATATATAACACAATATATTCACATAAAAATTAAATCACACAACATGTTATGTATTTATCCATTCAAGATCAAAATTAGCTCACTTGGGCTAACATACAAACACAAGCAATTCCATTCGAATTACTTAACCAAGCACATATTTTCCCAAAATATATTCGTCACTATTCTTAGAACAAGAAACTTGTGGTTTACTGCTCCAACACTCAAATAAAACATCGGTTCATATTAAGAACTCCGCATTTCACCCGCCACTTCCTACTCAAATCCATCTTAACACATGATTAACACCAAGAATACACAGTTCATACCCACATTCATGCCGTGAGGCGCCCACTGTCGCTCCATTCAGCTCAACTTTATATTAATTCGATCCCAATGCTCGGGACCGATCAAACAGCCCCTAATGGCCTCCATCAACTCAAACATTTGAAAAGTACTAAAAAGGGGAATAAAACCCAAGTAGGAGAAAATCCTACCTCGCTGAGTTTGAAGAAACTCCCGATCCCGAGCCCACGCTGCAGCCCGCCCCGCTGTGAACCTTTTTCCTTCGCTCAAGACCGCCAACGGTCGATCGTAGTAAAATCTAGAGAGAAGGTTTCTCTAAAACCCTTCAACGGGAAGGTTGATCGTATCTCCCAAATCCCCTCCCACGCTTTTGGTCTGGTTTAAGTGGAGAAGATGCACTATTTCCTATTTTGTCACTTTGTGACTTAAAATCAAATTTAAATGACCACTATGTCCCTTCATTACCCGTATTTGATATTCTAAGATCATCCCTACAGTCCATTTTCATCATTTCTCTACTCATACCACTTATGGTACATGAGTACGTGCTATATGTGACTTTCGTCACTCGAATTCATTTTATCAAGACTCAAACGCTACGCTTCGAAAAACGGTCGAACCGACCGTCCCGATAAATTATGAAATTTTACGTGCCAATCCAGATTTCACGACGATTCCAATCTGCATGATCCGCTTTGCCATCCGGGAGATCTAGAGAATTAATTACTTGATTTTGAATCGAAATTACCATTTCAGAATCAAAATTACGACGGCTCTCTTTTCCGTAAATTGAAATTTCGGTCTTACATTGATTGTCCCATCTTCAGGTAAGGTCTCTAAGAAAATGGAACCGAACATTGATGTGTTTTCTTCGACCATGCATAATGTGATTGCGAGAAAGGTTGATTGTTGAGCTATTGTTGCAATAAATTACGCTGGGTGGTTTCACTTTGAGATTGATCAAGTCGTTTAACATTCCTCAGAACTATATAGCCCTGGTAAGCGCAAGAAGGTCGCGAATAAATTATGCTTCAGAGTGGATGCTTGCAAGAGGACCAAGATATGTTCTCTTGAACTAAATAAAAATACAAAGTCTAAGTGCTCTTGCAATCTTCTACATCTCCCCGCGTAATCACTACATCGGAAATCCCACAAGCTGGTGGTCTCTTTGTTTGTAAATAAATACACCAATGTAAGAGAGTGCCTTGGAGCATACCTTAACACATGTTTAGCAGCTTGAGATGAAGTAGTAGGATGAGCCATGTACCAACTAAGAAGATTGACCACAAACATCAAATCGTCTAGTGGAGTTAAACATCAAACTACCCACTACTTGTTCAGAAGAGTATCAACCATGGGATATTTCCTATCAACTTTGTTCTTGAACGGGATTGTGCATTGAATTGCAATCAACTGGTTTGAAATCTCTTTAGAACATCACGAGTGTATTTTTTGTTGGGATATAAAAATCTCATTGTCCCCCCAAGAAGATTTCTAACCCAAGAAAATACCTCATTTTTCCTAAATCACTCATTTCAAATTCTTGCATCATATAGTGTTTAAAAGAAATGAACAGAGATTCATCATTCCCAGTAAATATAAGGGCCATGCATTTTGAGCTGCAACTGCAAGAATAAATTGAATAGTATCCAAGTGGGCAACAGAGAAAAACTTTGTAGTCAACCTATATTGTCGAGTGTATCCTTCGCAAATAAGTCGGGTTTTTATACTTGTCAATTTCACCATACTCATTGAGTTTTTCTTGTATACCCATTTAACTCCAATTGATTTTAATAATTCCTGCGTTGCTTTTTTTTTTTTTTTTTGCAACCAAAAAAACCAAGGACCTTGGAATTCAACGGTCATTTTCAGTATGAATGTCTTAAGAAAAATAGGGATTCGAAGGATGGGAGGGAGACAAAGTCCCACTTTGTTAAAACCAAAGAAGAGATGCAAGAGATGCTCCTTATGACATATATCATGTTGATGCTAAAATGGATGAGATTGCATGGTTCGTAGACTCGGGTGCGTGAATCATGTGTGGAAAGGAATATTCTCTTAATTTGATGATACCTTTTTCGAAAAGTCGATCAAGCCGTGACGCCCAATTTTCAGGGGGTCCCGCTTGACAACCCGCCAACCTCGAAAATTTCTATCTTAGATCGCCTTGTACCTAAGTCTCAGACTGATCGCACTAACAACCCATGGACACCGAGTTACTCGGCACCACTTCCATATATACGTCCCTTCACCGGGACCCATTCATTCATATTTAAATCTAAAATATGAAAATAAAATGAATAATTAAGTCCGTAGGGGTCCGATCACGGCCCTCGTACAATAATTACATACCCTACTATTTATACAATAGTCCAAAAGAATTTTATAAAAATCCTTATATACAAAACACTTTTACAAAAAATGTTACTCAAGGCCATATGTCACCTCTTCGTAATCATCACAGCCTCGTTGGAGGTCGTCTCCGTACAACCCCTATACCTGTAAGGTCCTACGATCGGGTGAGCAATGCCCGGTGAGAGTATTCCTCCTACATGGCTTACCCTACCTAAAAATACACATGCAATGGCAACCATGAAAAAACGTTCAATCACATTCCATATAAATAATGCAATACTATATGAACATTACGTGTCATGCATGAGATGAGACCTCATGCCCACAACCTGAGTCCCTATCGACTCCCTCAGACCTGCAATGCAAAGTGTGAAAACCAGTCATTGGTGTTTCACCCAATGACTTAAACTATTGGACAACCCTCCAATATTCACTTGAATTTTTTTATCAAATCCCGTGTGTTGTTCATGGGCCAAGTCTTTTTCGGGTTCACATCGTCTTCACCGCCCGTGATCATGTCTAACCACATATAAATTTGGCCTTTCACCTTTTTTTTTTTTTTTTTGGGGGAGGGATTACCCCATCTTGCTACGTCCAACACATGTGATTTATATTTATTATTGTTTTATACAACCGTGAGTCTCGATTACGTGGTCCCATTTTAAGCTCACCAATAATATCTCACCAAGAATGGTGAATAATCAGCATTCATGCACCCACACTGACTAACGCGAGCGTGACTGCGGCATATGAAATGCAATCATGTCATTTCATGCTATGTCATGCTACTCGCAACATTTATAAATTCCGAATAATTATATTTCCTACATATAATTTCCATTTATCACAATTTCATGATGAGTGCCTAAACATTCGTAAGCATACCCGTATGTCTTATCATTTAGCTTAATTTTTACATTTAAATACGTATTTATATAGCCCAATATCTGATTTTTGCTTTTACTATGTGAATATGTGGAACTAGAACTGAAGCATTTCGGGAGCGCAGAGTAGAAGCATGAAATGGCGTAAACGTCGCGATGTTCCAACGTCACGACGTCTCAATGTCTTGACGTTCCAACGTCCCGACGTTGGATCAACAAAAATAGAAGTCAACAAGTGGCAACGTCGCGACATTGCAACGTCGCGACGTCAGCGCGATTTCTGCCTCTCCATCATTAAAAGAAAAAGGGGACCAGAATTCGAGGGTATCAAGATACGCACTTTAATTGGGTGGCACTAAAGCATAGAGCAAATAAGGAAATCCATGACGAAGACGCTACTTGTATTTTTCTTCTTCCGAAAGATTGATGATGTTTTATATATTCAATACTTGTGTACTCTACATTCAATATGTTTTATTCATCTGGTGTCATGGAACCCCGTCATGATCGCATGGATTAAAGATTCATATTTTATATTATCTGGGCTTGTTTATGACTCGTTAGTATTCGCTTCTTATATCTATGATTTATTTACATGGTGATGTTTACAACATTGGCATGATTATGTCGGATATTCAAGATTCGGAGATGAGGATGCCTTAGATCTCTGATTGAGCTGCTACTAATCTTGAGAATAGAGATATTCCGATTCCGAGGGGTGGCGATTAAGGCTAAATATTTAAGCATTTCTCGAGTATCAAGTCAGTGTAGGATACACTTAACCCTACTAGCGAGATAGGCGGATACACCTCGAGAGAGTGTATCTCGTAAGCACGATCACCCCGTCAACAATAAGTCGTGAATAAACTGAATAGTAATTTCTCTAGGAAATAATCCATCAAAGTGGCAAACATAGCCCTGGGGCCTACAACATAGTACCACTAAGATCGACAGCTCATTTTAAGTTCGTGTATTAGTAATTTGTCACTCAGCGCTTACATCCGCATAATATTTAAAAGCTAAACTTGTATTCAACACACTTATCCCTCGCGGATCGATATCCGCACTTGTGTACACTATATTACTTGATACGACGCGTGCACTTGCGCACATAGGCATACATATATACACATCACGCTTTTAGCCTATTAAGTTTTTGGCGCCGTTGCCGGGGATAAGTTTAGTGTTGATATTGACAACAAGGCAATTAGATATTACTCTGGATTTTTTGTTTTTATTTTGTTTTACAAGTGCTGGTAATTTGGTTTTTTTGTTTCGTGTGTGATTTTAGTCAAGTTACTGAGCGCATGTAAGACTCCGGATCAACACCTACATCCGCTTGATCCTGAGCCGGAAAGAACTTTACACAGATTACGCCGAGAACAGATAACAGTACATAATAGAAATCTAGCAATCATGGAAAGCAATGAAGAGCAGGATCTTAACCTTGAGCAAAACGAGCCACAAGGCTTAAATAGAATAATCTGACTTAATCAAGCACCCAAGCCATTTATAATAAATTAAACGATCTATCCATGTTAAGAAGAGTTTGTCCTATCACTACGCTTGTTCGGGATAGCTATCCGAAGACCACCTATTCAGGTAAACAACTTCGAGTTGAAGTCAGTAACTTTACAGATGCTTAAGAACATCCTATTCCATGGATTGCCCAATGAGAATCCGAACATGCATCACCTCAACTTCCTCAAGTCCGGTGGACACAATCATACAATGGGGTCACCGAAGAGGCACTCGGTGCTGAGATTGTTCCCCACTCTCAGCTAGGGTGATAGAGCTACTGGTTTACTGTCATACCGTGATTCCATTACTTCATGGAATGATTTAGTAAAGTTCGATCAAGTTCTTCCCACCGCAAAATTGCTCAACCGGGTGCAAAGAGGATCAATACTTTCGGGACAACCTGGAATGAGAGAACCCGTAGAAGCATGGGATAGATTTCATGAATCGCTGAGGAAGTGCCTTACATCACGCATTGACCGCATGGATGCGTGTCCATAATTTTTATAATGGTCCGAGAAAGACTAGAATGGAAGGATCGATGCCTCGCGTGAGGGTCGCAACGGCAAGCACTACGCACTGGGCATATGAAATTGAGATGCTGCATTAATACCAATCGCGGGCCTAGAAGAGAAGACTACACCCGTGAAGGCCATAGGCGTGCATGCATTAAACGGTGTTCTAACAACTGTTACTCATGTCGACAAATTTTACTAAACAACTCCACTAGACAAAGAAGGTACCGCTGAATAAATAAGGCACCAACCCATGGAGCTCGGTGGGGAATTTCTGGTGGGAGGACAAAGATAGCACACACGCCACTGAAACTAAACCGTAGAGCAGGCTCGTTATGTGTCAAGGTTTAATCAGAGTTAGCCACAACAATTGTGGTCAGATGGGGAAACAACCATCGAACCAAAATCAAGCGCCAAGCAGGCGAAAAACTAATAGTCGAATAAGCAGTGGTTATGGATGGAGGAATAATCAGAACAACATTCCACCACCCCGAGCAAGCGAACCGCCTACGGAGAAAAAGGTGGACTTGGAACAAGCCCTTGCGCAAATGCTAACATCTCACACTGCCTTTATGAATGAGACGAAGGCGAATATGCAACATCAAGCCACCCACCGAACAACTGCCACGCCTGAGAAATTTAGAGGTGCAGATGGGCCAAATGGCCAATCTTTGACAGAAAGGCAGTCGGGTTCCTTACCAAGCAACTCAGAAGTGAACCCAAGAAGAGAGGGGAATGAACATGTTAAAGCAGCCATGTTGAGAAGTGGTAAAGAATTGGCGATACAAGATAAACTCTGTGAGACAGAGAGGGGAGTAGAAACTCGAGGAAAGTCATCTGAAATTGATCAAATGATGATACAAGAGAGAGAACAACCCCGAGAGAAATAAATTATAGGAGATAAACTCCAAACAAAGGATTGCACACAACCAATAGCCTCGATTTCAGATCCCCTGGGCTTTAAAGAAGCATAAGTTGGATAAGCAATTCACCAAGTTCATGGAAGTATTTAAGAAACTGTACATCAATATTCCATTTGCTGATGCTCTAGAACAGTATGTTAAGTTTATGAAGGACATCTTGTCTCAGAAGAGAAGACTGGCAGATTTTGAAACAGTTAACCTAACTGAGGAGTGTAGTGCCATCCTTCAGAGGAAGCTACCACAAAAGCTAAAAGACCCTGGCAGTTTCACTATCCCCTGTACCATTGGAAATGCTATCTTTGAGAGGGCATTATGTGATTTGGGCGCCAGTATTAATCTCATACCCTTTTCCATATTTAAACGTTTCGGATTAGGAGAAGCCCGCCCAATGACAGTCACACTCCATCTAGCAGACAGATCCTTAAAGCATCCAAGAGAGGTGATAGAAGATGTCTTAGTGAAGGTTGACAAGTTTATCTTCCCAACAAATTTCATTGTATTAGATATGGAAGAAGATAAAGAAATACCCATAATCTTGGGTAGACCGTTTCTTGCAACTTGCAGAGCAATGATTGATGTTCAGAGGGACAAACCCTCTCCAATGGCGGAACATACGTATTTCCTCACAAATCACCCTGCTTAGGAACCTTCGCTTCGGGTCCTGGGCTCTGCGAGTTCAAGTGTGGTGCCGCAGCAATAACTACCCCTGATGGGGCACCCATTTTAACATCTTTAACACTAGGAGGAATCACAGCTAGCACCTCCCCTTCCAGAGGTATATTAGCCTCATTGAGGCAAACCCCTAAGGTCAGCTGGTCATTGAGTGTGCTGCATCCGAGGTGATCCCACTCAGGGTCTATGGCCTCCGCTCTACTGAAATCATCTGCGGAGACCGCCTAGGTCGCTTCTCCCCATAACTAGAGGCATCTCGTATCCTTAAGGGTCACTGCACTACTTTCGCCTTCACACAAGAAACTTCCACCCAGCGCAAACATTTTCCTCAATGTGTTCAATATCGCATTCCTGTCCAATCTAAAGAATTTAGATTGTGTAAGCGCTTGGCTCTGTCGTGGTTTTTGGTTTCTCTCTTTTCTTTTATAGGACGGGGACAACTGCACCTCCCAGCTAGATAACACGTAGACTCCTGCTACTAAGGTCCTTATAGTGGCCCCCGTTTGGTCCTCTTGAGTAGGAGTCGATTGAGAGGAGCCGCATAGGACCAACTTCAGGAGATCGATGAGAACAAAGCTCTCCCCCTTAATGACCTCAACGGGCGACAAGCGGGGGACAACATGGATAATGTAAGAAAAAGGGCTACCACCCAACTCTCGCAAATTCTTCACCATTAGCAGAAGCTCATGATTGTGCTCTGCCTCCGTTATCTCAAGCAACCGCCTGATGTTCTCCAAACCAGCCTTCTCAATCTAGTTTACTAATCGGCCTTGCCTGCGCTTATCTGAACGACGTCAAAACAAATCTCCACCAACGAGATATCTAGCCTGTACAGAAGGTTGAGCACATTGCAACCCATCGACCTGAACAGCGTTGGTGATGGGATAAGTGTAGGGAGTGCTCTGGTGAAACACAGAAACTATTTCACCAATAACTACACGTGGAAGCAAAGTCCAACAGAACCGCTCTCGTTGAAATAGATCTATGGTATATCCCACTTCATATCGTTGAAAATAAATGGTCATCCGACACTCTAAACTAATGTTGTAAGGGATTTGAAGGATCTCAATTCCTCCATGGACATGGAAGAAACAAGGATGCTTACTGTATACATCCCAAACAGACCTTTCTACACCTAACCTCGACTAGTGGAAGTCTCCTCAATTTCACCATTCCTCGCCGATAATAAAAACTAAAAAGAAAAAGGAGGGGGAGATCAACTCGATTAATAACTCACTAAAGTGATCACAAGATTGAAGGCCCGGCTTTATAAAGCCTATTGAGAAACCCTGTGCCCGATTGCATCTCAAACTCCACATAAATTAGACCGAAAAACCTACCACGGCTGAGTGCCGCGTAAAACGAAACAGAACCAACAAACAATCCATAAAATCGAAATTAGAGCAAATAAAAACCCATCAAATAATTAAAAGCCATCAGATCCTCCAAGCGGCTCCTTCTCAAAGAAAAACTCAAGGGTGCTGCGTAGTGCGGAATACTTGAATAAAAAGAGTGGTAAGCAAAGAAGCCGCTTCTTCCGTGGCCCCTACTCTTTATATAAGGTAATGTACTTAACAGGCGCATTAATGGCACCGATGGATCAACTGCAATATCAGAAGACGTGAGCCGTTCCCCCAACGTTTCGTTTCGTAAAACACTGGCCTTCTAGGCACGCACGTGCTCATAGATATGGGGCCCAAAGGCCATCCACTGCAGCCCTGTGGCTTGTCTATCAAAAGGCTTGGGTCTATCAACCAAGTAGAGCCCAATGATCAACCCCAACTGGGAGGTACGGTAAATCATCTCCATGAACCGATGACGACTTCTCAGGAGTCCCCTTCAGGTAACCGGTTCCTCTGGCCAGGACATAAAAACAAAATAGGAAATTAAAATTCAACGCAACGATATGCCTAAAAATCCAATTTTATTAAAGTATGCCAAATAGTTACATTGCAACCAAGACAAACATACCTTGGTGGATCCCTAACAAGAACATCCGTATTAAATGTACTAGGCTACTTAATAATAAGAAAAAGAATAAAAAAAAAGGCAAATGGAAATCAAATGCCAAAGGAGAATTTAAAAGGCAAAGATGAAAAAGGTGAGGAATGAACACAAAGAGTAAGAGGGAAATGAAAGACAAAAAAGAATCTGCATTAACCCACTTGAAATTTCCCCTCCTCTCAACTTTGCACCTCGACCGTCGAGGACACCAGCGCAGGGGGGCACGTAGCCCTAGCACAAAACTCCAAAAACAGGGGCAGCGGCGTAATCAGGCCCCTCATGCACTACTTTCGGCCGATCTACTCAAGGCCCAATGAAGAGTTCTGAAAAGGTGATATTGGCAGGTGCTTCCCATGGACGTCCGATGGGTCATTACTGCATCGCCTCAAACACACAATATTCATAAGCGGAAAGTAGTTGCAGAGGCATCTGGAAGTCTTCACCGATCATTGTTCCACCTTCGTTGTCCCAAAGAGGAACTTCATCAGATCACTAACGGAAGACAAATCGTTAAGAATCTTAAGGCTAACCTTCTCCATCATATATATAGGGATCAGTCCCTAAGGCATAGTAAATGCATCATTGGGAACATAGTATTCCCTGGTAACATGCACCTCGGGACTCATTCACATTAATCACTTCCAATTTTCAATACAACGGGGCCTGACAAACAAATATTTTCCCCGCCTAGAAGACCATGATATTCTAGACGGGAAAAAAGGAGGCATTGTGAGTACCATGGCTTGACCTAAATCATACTATCTATTAATAGGCCCAAATTTTCACTCGCCTGCCTAATTCAACCCAAGAGGGCCTAAAACAACCTCGTTACCTCAAACCATGCAATCTGGTTGGGGACGGAAAATCTCGCTTCGTATAAAGCTCAGTTCCCCAAATTAATCGTGTTTCGCTCTACAAGATATTCATCCATAGATCTCTTAATTCACTACGTCTCAAAATGATAATCCTAAATAAGGGAATCGGGTCTTGATAAGGAAATTCAAATTTTATCATTAGACGGAGATATATCCCTCCATAAATAATGGAGAATTAGTCTATGATAAGGAAGGAGAGGTTCTATCGCCAACATGACAGGATTATCTTTCCAAAAATCAAGGAGAAATTCAAGTATAAACGAAACCCCCCCCCAAACAAGGAAAAGGTACGCACCAGATACACTAATCAAGCCCCAATTTCTCCATCGCCACACCAATTAGTGTGTATACGCACTCAGATACACTACACTGGTATGAGGCTAGCACATCGCCACCGTAGCCTTTTTTTTTTTTTTTTACAGGTTCACGTCGTCTTGCTAATGCCCAAAGGCCAAACGAATTAGGTACCAACACATGTTACCGACAATTTTCCTATTATCATAACCTAGCCTTAGGCTCCTTTGGAACCCAAATCATAACCGAGCCTTAAGCCCTCCTTCGAACCTCCGCTTGCTCTTATCATGGAAAGTATAAAAGAAAATTAAATATAATTAAAATTTTACAAAATTTTAAATTTCTTAGTTCTTATGTAATAAAAATAAATAAAGTGAGTTTGAATGAAACATATAGAATTAATTTATTAAGTTTAAACCTATATTTTATTTTCTTCCAACTTTTCTTCCTTCCACTTTTTCCTTTGCTTTTCTTTCCTTATTTACTCTTTCCAAATTCTAGACAGAGCCTTAAGGCTTATTTGTTCCTATTTTTGAAAATAGTTTCAGGTTTTCTTATAACAAAAATAATGGAAAAAATAATGAGAACATTGAGAACCAACGTGGATCCCGTGTTTGATTGTTTTCCTTGTTTTTCAAAGAAAAAACAGTTTTCAAAAAATTGTAAACTAAATACTAATCTTCTCAATGAAAAAAGGAGAGGTAGAGAATAAATATATGAGGTGGTATTTCACAAGGAACTGTTGACAAAAGATCGATGTTTAATTTAAATTTTTATATATATACATATAGAGAGAAGAGTATATATATATATATATATATATATATATATATATATATATATATATATATGACTAGTACTTTGAAGAGTGAGTAGATATATAGTTAGATGTTCCATCGACACAAGCACAGGAAGTAGTGAAAGTAACATATGTGCGCTTGAGCCGCTTCGTATGGATTGGTTTGGAAGGGAAGCCCCAATCATGCCAAGGTGATGAAATTGAACTTGAAATGAGGAATCAATATGTATCCGCTCATGCCTACAGCCCGAACTGCCCTTGAGTTGAACCTCACGTACATGTCCACACTCAATTTACTCGTCCCCAATGATGTTCCAGTCTTCGTGCATGGAAAGACAATAACCTGGCTCGTTGTTGATTATTCGCCAAATGCCTCTTTGTCCATGTAGGGAGATCAAATCGAGGTAAACAAAACAAAGAAAATAAAATAATCTAATTGGATTTTAAAATTGTTCTTTCGTAACGCTTCACTATTTTGGGGGCCTTATTTATTTACGCTGGTCTTTGTTTTTCCTTTGTTTTTTCAAAATTAACGTGCCTCTAAGATTCCAAGAGGCAAAAAACCGATAATACATATTTGTAGGTGCTGAGCAATGGGAAGTACAAGAGTGTTCTCCATAGGAGTACAGTGAATAAGGAACGAACCCGCATGTCATGGGCTGTTTTTTGTGCACCACCCCATGATGCCATGATCGGCCCTCTTCCGGAGCTGGTTGATGAACAAAACCCATCCAAGTATTCAACCAAACATTTATTTACTTCCGCTACTCGCAGTTCTAATGCTTCCACAATAAGACTAATATATTTACATATATATATATAGCAGAAATAGTATATATATATATATATATATATATATATATATATATATATATATATATATATATATATATATATGTTTCTATAATAAGCATGCATTTCTCGCATTTGCATCTTCGATCGTATTTTGTTCGTTATTTATTTCATCTGCCATCGCAATTTTCGCAAATTACTGTATGTGTTAATCAATAATGAAAAATTTATAGTTCTACAAGGTTGATGATATAGCGTATCCAACTCTATCCACAATTTTGGCTGAGAAGCTAGTCTTCCTCCATGATCTCTCCTGTCTGACCAAGATCCCACTCGTATATTTATCTTTTCCCCTCAGCTTTTCTTTTCAACATTGAACCAGATAAGCCATCTTGGTCCGAATTAACTTCTATTTCCCCCATTATGATTAAGAAGAGGAGCGACACCGACAATGGTGTACACATCATCAAAACCAAACAAGATATCAAACCCGATGTTGTATTCTTTTAACCCATATTATATTGTGTTAGCATCCTTCAACATCCATATGTTCATCATTCGAGGAATTGCAAAGTTATCTACTGCTATTAGAAATCTCAACTCACAAAAACATGTAGTTTTCTTTATCATATGAATCAGTTTAGGAAGAAAATCATCTCTAAAGTTTTCTTCCAAATGTAAGGCTTGTGGATTAGCTTTTACAATTTGAAGAATTGCTACAATATCGGCTCTTGTCCAATAAAATATTACTATTGACAAGTAGTACACAATTAGTGATAGGATAAGGGCAACATTGATCAATGACTTTCCATGGACGAGAACTAGCTTCATCACCATTTGACAAAGTAAGAATTTCACACCCAATGTTATAACTAGAACTCGATTCACTCGGGAGTGAACATATGCACCGCTTTGTATTCCTTTTTGTTGGCCATAACATCTACAACCAGCCCCATGATCACTGGCAGGGGATGATGAACCCTCTACTAAACTCACAAATTCTTTTGTATGTGGTTGTAAAGGTAGAAATAATTCTCATAGACAAAATATATTGCACCATAGCCGTATATGCTCAGATGTAATTCCATCTATATGTTTTGTCAACTCTTTTCCTACCTTCCTTTCCAAGTCCATGGAGGTCTTCAATGGAATAAATTGCCACTCATTGTCATCAAATACAGAGTCATTCATCTCGTAGTATTCGAGGATTTTTTTTTCTGATTTCTAATGGTAAAATCAAGAAAAGTCGGATTCAGATCAAGTCAGCACCAATGTTTTGATACACACGTAAACTTGTACTGCATCTTTCACTAAAGAAGTTCTGTATAGTAATATGTCAAACTGACATCTCTTGGGAGGTTGCATATTCTCTCATGTGTTTCTTTGATGATTGATGGCAATAAACTAGATTGTTTAATGGAAAGGTTTGACATGTTTAACCTAGTAATGAAGAAAGTAAATGTGAATTAAGTTAAAAAACATAAAATAAAATAAAAAAGTGCTTATGAAACTTGAAGTATGAGTACCATCAATTGTAGATTAAATACTAGATAGCTAAATAAAAATTAGACTATTTGATGGTAGAAAAAGAAAACTACACAAAGAAACAATACCAAAAATAACTACATTGGGATCATCAAATATTGTTTCTCAGAGAATAATTAGGCTAACCGGATCTCCCATATGATGATATAAAACCCAAATTCTAGTTTTATGTTTAAAGTTGTGAATTGCAATTAAAGGGGAAAAATCGTCAACACCATTGTCTGTTGATTGTTGGTCCTTGGCCATTGAAAGTTAGGACAAAAAGCCGTTATGATTCATTTATGCATCCATATATTGTCTTATTTGATGTCAGCTAGAATCATTTTTGCTTTCATTATTCTATCAAACTACTTCAGCTATCTAGAAATAGAACATGTGCATAACTCATCCTTAGTCACCTTGTTGGAGCCTAATTAGCCTATTTCTTTGTCGACTACAATACTGTCATTAAATAATTTCATTCATAACCTTTGCTTACCCATAGTCAGGTGGACTACCAATGTAAATTATTATGAGCTATGACAAATTGGGGTGGACGGGTGGGGCAAGGATATAAAATAAATAAATAAAATAAAAATAAAGAAAGAAAGGAAACAAAAAGGAAAATAGAAAAAAACAAAAAAAAGGGAAATGTTGAGTAAGTTTGATTTCGTAACCTCCTTAATTTGAGTAATTAGGTATGAAGGGGTGTTTTAACACATAATATCCTAAATTCAATCAGTTTGGAAGCTATTAATAAGTCTATTAAGACTTGGGAGAAAAGCTTAAGGGAATCAAACATTACACTACTCATATAACCTTATATGTTTATATTGTGGATAAAAAGGAGTTACAGACAATGTTGAAGATCGGAAGCAATAAGGTTTAAAAAGTTTTATGAGAATATTGGTGGAAGTTGGAATGAAATTTAGGAAGAATGATGACTATGTGTGGAACTTTAGCTAGAAATTTTATTTTATTCCGCTTCTTTAACCTTGCCATACATTATAAGCTTAAAATGACCAATGATCCTAAGTATTGATTCAGTCTACTAGTGAAGAGTAATATGAAATGAGCTTATGGAGCCTTAAACATCCATTATAACAAAGATCCATCATAAATAATTGCTTGCATAAATTCATACGAAGCTAAGTAATGGTTAGTTAGGCAAGACTTCGCCACACCTACACACGCTAAAGAGAGAAAATCAAAGCAAGGCAAAATCAACTACTGGTTGAAATTCCACTAATCATGCCACCTTAAGTTTTCCATACTTTCAGATTATGTGAGATCTCAGGCTATCTAGCAATTTAAATCAAGTCAATACTCACTCTTTCAATTTCATTTTATACCTTCATTTTTATTCACTTTATTTCTTTTCTTTCTTTCGGTCGAGCACTTGCAAAATATTAGGTTTAGGGGTATTTGATAAGTGAATTTTATACTCCTTTTATTGAAATTCTATACTTGATATTATGTAGTTCTCAATGTTTTTATGAGTGTTTTGATGCATTTTATTTGATTTAAAAAGGTCGCTAGATTAATCTTGAGAGCAATGATTTAAAGTGGAGCAAAGTCAGAGATCGAAGCACAAATGCTTGAGCGTGGCACCCCGCCGCTTGAATCCTTAGAATGAATAGCAAGGGTAGCGCCTATCGCTTGAATAATAGCCCAAACGCTGAACCCAAACAAGAGGGATTAAATGTATAGCACCGGCTCAACACTTGAACAGTGGCACCTGTGCATTTTCACTAACCTCTGAACTGTAAATTTCAAATTTGGCCTTTTAAAGCTCTATAAGAGAGAGGAGACTATAAATAGAAATTGTTAGGGTTTCAAAAGGTGCTTTTTAAAAAAGTGCATAACCGTCATTTAGAGCTTTGCAGAGGAGAACAAACTTTAGAAGAGAAGATTTCTACTATATCCTCTAGTTTTTCTCTCTCTCATTATGACTCTCTTTACATATATATGTTTTTATTCAATTTTATGATGTTTTAGATTTTCTAGGGCTACTATGTAGCTAGATTATGAATGTTTGAATTTTATCTAGTTTAATTGATTAATGTTTTAGTCCATATCTATACTATATTTCATTCTTCTCTATAATGATTGTGGGTAACTGGGTATTATACACATGATTTGTGATTCAACTGTGATAAAGAAGCTTATGATTGAATTTAATCTTGGAATGATATACCATGATTATCATTGAGTAGAGATATTTATGGGATTATATGTGGTTTTAAGGGATTTTGTGAAACCCGGGAAAAGCGTATTATTTTTTTTTCTTCTGAAAATGAGAGAATCGGTAATTCTTGTCGAGACGGTACAAACAAAACCCTAGATTTTTCTTTAGACCTCAGATGACGAAACGGATCACGCCATTAGAACATCTCGCGAAATCTAGTAGAACAAAACAAACTATGTCTAATTTCGAGACAGTCGGATTTTTACGTATTTCGAGGCCGGACAAGCCAATGAGGGGGTGACACGTGGCACGAGAGTGCATGCCACATGGCACCAGGATTTGGGAACACTTGGCACCTAAGTGGCCAAGTGTCATACCTGAATGCATGCAAATTAGTGAAGTAGTCGTGCATGGTCAGATGGGTGACACTGACATGCCTCAGGCACTATGTCAAGCAACATGAGAATTGGTCTTGTGTAGTGGAGAAATCAGAATCGCTGGGCTTCTTCCGCTGGTTAGATCAGTCCTAGAGAGGAAGAGAGGAAAATCATAAAAGGGGAAAGAAGAAGCAAAGGGAAACCAAAAAAGGAAGAAAGGGAAGGAGAAAGGAGGAGGAGCCGCAAATCCTCCATTGTCAGCTAGTCGGGAGGACCCAAATTTGATCCCACACACTACAAGATAAGTGAGGGATCTTTCCTCTTGGTTATTTCTTGTTTAAAGTATGGAAATGGTATTTGGTTGAGTTTTCTATGTGATTGTTTGAATGAATAACATGTCGAATTTGTGATGTTGTACTTAAGGAATTTTCCGGGTTTTAAGACTGAAATCAGGATGTTGTACTTGCTGAATTTTCTGGGTTTGAAGACTGAATTTGTGATGTTGTACATGCTGTTTTTGGGTTTCTGTGACTGAAAACTCAGTTTGTATTATTGTATGCATGACTAACATGCAGAATGTTCCGGTTTTGCATCGAAGAAATCCAATTTGTGTATTATTGTATGAATGAAAACATGCAGAATTCTGGCTTTCATGCATGAATAACATGTATAATCTTTTGGGTTTTTAGATCAAAGAAAACTCAGTTTGCGTGAGTTATTGAAGTATGAAAACATGCAGAATTTTATGGGCTTTCATGCATGACTAACATGCGTAATGTTCTGTGCTTTGCACTCAAGAAAACTCAGTTTGGTGTATTATTGTATGCATGAAAACACAGAATTTTATGGGCTTTCATGCATGACTAACATGCAGAATTGTTTCTGGGTTCTTAGACCGAAAAAAAATCAGTTTGGTGTATCATTGCTTGCATGGTTAACATGCAGGATTTTTTCTGGGTGTTAGTCCTGGTTGTTTAGGCCATAACTTCTCCGTCCGAACTCCGATTTGGGTGTTCTTGGATTCTATGGAAAGTTCATGGAGTCCAGAATCTAGCCATAAGCCATTCAGTTGAAATAATAGTGTTCAGCATCTGTGCTGAAAAAACTGAGTAATTGTTATCAATATGGGTGTTTCAAAACATTGGGTTGTAAAGGTACAGCTTCTGAACATGGCCACTTCGTACGTGAAAGTGTGCTATATGATTGACATACTATGTCTCAGCTTGGGAATATGAGTTATGGCATTACTTGCCTAAGTAATGGTGGGAATTATGTTAATGCATGCTTGAAGAAGTGTTGATATGAATGACTGAATGATAGAAAAGATGTAGTGCATGCTTATGTGATGTTTTGATTTGAATGTGTGGAATATTACCAATGATCGCATGCTCATGGATGTTGAACCGAATATATGAAATGTTGTATGCATTAGACATGAGTGTTCATAGCACACAATAAAGTGTGTCGTGTAGAAATGTCCATGTAGAGTTCCTCTCATACATTGTTCATGGATTTGAGTTCAAGACACAAATTGCATTGCATTGATAAAGTGTGAACACCATTACATGAGTGCGCATATGGTACTCGATTTAAGACCGTCTGTGTTGAATCATGTGGGCTTAGGAATGGGACGAAGTCCACTGAGTTCCACAACGCAAACGAAAAATGAAAAATGAAATGTGTCGATGAGAAAGTAGGGGATAGATACCCCTCGTGAAAAGCCCGAAACCTAGTTAGACAACAGATCCACGGTGGAAAGCCCGAAATGCGTCTGAGGGTGTAAGAGACCCGCGGTGATACCCCGAAAAGTTCTGTTAAAGACACGTAAACGACAAATAAATATCACATAGACTATAGGTTGTGAGATGGGAGTCGAAACTGACTCATGACTACTTCCTATCAGTACTTTACCGGTGGTGGGCCTGGAGGTTTGACTCCAAGATTGGGGCATGTAGAAAGGTCACCATACATGCATGTAGATTTTTCCATGATAGGATAAATATGTATGCATAGATTGGTTTTCGCTTGACTGCGGAAATGATCATTTACATGTGCACCTAGGTGGAAATAGCTCTATAGGATTTATCCTCACTGGCATTAGCTCACCTGTCGCTGGGACCCTCTCGTATAAGACAGCATGTGCACGACGCTCCCAGAGGCCTGATAATGAAGTGGGGCGAACTGTGGCCTTGATTCTTGTTTTGTGTATATATTATAACGAACTAGTTTTAATATATGTTTTGTATTAGAAGTGATGTAATAACTCTTGGATCTATAGAAATGTATGGTCTTAACCATATGGACGAGTATGGATGATGGGCCCTATTGGGTCATTTTACTCATGTATGGGTCTCATCATATGAGACACACAGGTTTCCGCAGGTTGACGGTGGTCAACGGGACCCTCGGGTTTTGGGGTGTCACAGATTTTCTATGCTTAATGAGTTATGTAGATTCATAGTTATCACAGAGATGTTGTTAGCTTATCTATTGGAATATGTTATTGGTGCTTAAGAAAGACATAATGACATTTCAAAATCCATCATCATGAATAAACATTGATTAATTAAACTAGGTGATTGAATTGGATTGATCTTGGTGAAATCGTGTCCAAGAGCTTCCATATTAACAGTTTTCATCTATTTTTATAACCTAGTGTTTCGATTTAGGTTAATCAAATTTATTCAATTCTTCATTTTATTTACTCAAATAAAATTGGAGTCTGACACTCTAATAATTTGATAGAAACTATCTCTATGGGACGATACTCATATTGATCACTATCCTATTACTTGTTAGATGACGCCTGCACTTGCACTTAGTTTTCACTCTTGTGTATGTTACTAACTTGAAAACTTCTTCAAATGAGTTGGGTCATTTTGCAATTCTTTTATAAAATACATATTTTATATTAAAATACTTGAGCTTAGGAATTTATTCACTTCCAAATTATTTTATCTTTTGCACAAAGAGAAAGAATAAGTTAAATTTTTTAAAAATAAATCTTTAAATATATTTATTAAGTACCTATTTCCTGTTTCCAACTCCACTCATACCATTCAACTTTCCATCTTTCCATCAATAAGAAGTGAACCTTAAAAGAAAAGTGATGACAAAATAAATATTGTATCTTGTTTAGTTAGAATATATATAATGCTTCGTGAACAACTAAAAATTTTCCATTAGAACAAACAAATGAAAGAACCATTATAAGAACAAACAAATGCATAAAGAGATTCATAGACTTTAAATAAAACATCACACCAAATGCATAATCGGGTTTAATTAGAGATTCTAAAAAACTTTTAATGATTAATAGATTGTGCTTAAAGTTGATGAAAAGGCTCACAAGAGCATCGACTTAGGCATTCAAATGTAATTAAAAAAAAAACTTTCTAAATCAAGTATGATGCTCGATATGAAGCTCTTTTGTATTTAACAAACAAGAGAAATATTTATATCACCAAAGTAATCCAATGTTTGGTTTATAGAAAGTGAAGAAAAGAAAAAAATAGTGAAAAATGATTTCTAATGTTTAGTTTCACCATGAAAAATATAAAAGATAAAAGAAATTAAAAAATTCTTAAATTTTGTTCATTTTAAAATTATTTAATTTTTATAAATAGAAAGAATAAGTAAAATGATTTTGAAGCAACATATAAAGGAATTTATAAATTTTGAATATATTTTTTATTTTCTTTCCTATTTTATTCCTCTTTACTTTCTTTATCTTGCATTTTCTTCCTAATTTTCTAGGAATAAAGAATAGCCTTATATAAACAAAATTATTTAATGTGAGCAAGAAACAAATGGCATGAAAACTAATTAGATAAGAATCTCTACAGCCGATCCAGGGTTCTCTATGACTACTAATCGTGAATCAATCAACATCAGACACTTTTAAGGATAGTTTGAAAGATACGAAAAAAAAAAAACATTGTGATAGATACATAATAAGCATTATTAGGTAATTAGATACAATAATATTTATAAAAACATTCATTATGAAAAGGTCAAAATTTCCAAGCAAACTAGAAATTTAAAATATACTTAAAGAATTAGCACAAATGCTTTAAATGTTATAAGAAAAATAATTTCAAAATACTAATATTTTAAGTCGTAATAATTTATAATGAAAATGAATGGAAATTTTCAAATAAAATTAGAAGAAAAACATAAAAAAAATAAACAAATTCAATTAAAGTTTATGAACTCTTAATAACTCTATTGCATTTCAAAGGAATAAAAAAAAATCAATAATCACTAATTGGTTTTAGAGTTTTGTTGTCCAATAATCAGTAGAAGTGGATCTACATAATTTAGTCATTTAGTTTTGAATTATCTACTATGCAAATATAAATTCTGTGAAAAACTAAATCATAAGTGGTAGTTTATAGTAATGAATATTGCTTAAAAGATTTTAACTTTAACTAGAGTTTTGGTTTTTTTAGCAGCCACCCCATCCTGTCCTCTCCTTTGGAAATTGTGATTTCTTTCGTTCATTCTTTTCATCCCGTTAGAAAGAAGGGATGGTTTTTTTGGCTTTTCCTTAGCCTGAAATCACCCCTCCGATTGTTTCGTTTTCTCATATCCGGATTTCTCCCCCAATAAAGTGGTTTCTTCCACCCGATCTGAGTTTTCATTTGATTTTCCTTTGTTTTCTTAAGCTTTAGTCTTCGACTTGTTGCAGTGTGTTGTTATTCGTTGATTTTTGTATGAGCAATTTAGATGGCAAAGATACTTTGATGAGACAAAAAAGTCACATCAAATTCTTATTGGTCAAGATAAGCTCATGAATCTGGGATGCTCTAAAGTGATATTAAGATTATATCTTGTATAGGCTTAGAGCCATTTCTTAGGTATTCAAGGCTATTAAATCTGATGCTATGTTATCCCCAGAATAAGTCTTTAGCAAGCTTGATTTATGTGTTTGAATGTAAACATATTAGAATCAATGAAATGGTTATTGTAAAAAGAACTAGAGTTTTTTTTTTCTCTCTTTAAAAGGTATATGTTTTTTATAATTCAAAGGGAAGGTAAGGTAAGCAATCACATTGAATCTATTATCTATGCTACATCGAAACCATACAAATTAATTAATAAAGCATACAAAAAGGATGTTTGAGAGCAAATACTATTGCATGAATGAAGTCAGAGCTATTAATTGGGGAGCAATGGATGCAAATTGGTAACAAAAAACGGCAAAATTTGTAACACCCCGGCCCGAGAGAGTCTACAGTACATGACACTGTAGGGGTGTATAAGAGTACCAAGTGTCACACTGAAATATTTTGGAGACTAAAATAGGAAATGATAAATTGGTAAGTTGGAAATTGTGGTATTAAACCAAGGGTGCAATTGTTTATTTAGCAAAAAGAATATGAAAATCAAAATTAAAGCGAGAGATGGGGCCATAGTAGAAATTAAATAAGTTACAATTTCAATATTAAAGAGATGAGGGCTAATTTCAATTAAGGCAAAATATGAGACCAAATGTGGGAGACAAACAAAATAATTCATTTTGTCTCAAACTTTGGCTAGGGCTCCACGGTTTTGAGAAGAAGAGAGCCAAGAGGAAGAGAAGGAAGAAGGAGGAGGAGAAGTCCAAAGATGAAGGTATGTTTGTCTTTGAATCAAATGTCTTTTGATGTCTAGGGCTTTTAGTGTGAATTTCTATGGACATTGTTCCTCCTTTGGCCTAGGTTTTGTGTAAAGGTCACACAAACCTTTGATTTGTTGGGGTTATGAGAGTAAAACCCCAATTGATGTAAAAGAAACTTTGAATCATCAAATTACATGATGTGTAGAAGAATCAGGACCTTAGGTAGTGTTATTGGATTTTTCTACCTAAGGTTTTGTGTTTTGAGGTTCCAAAGCACCAATTCAAATGTTTGCGGGAGTTGCTTTTAGATGATTTCCTGCTAGTTTTTGAGGTATTATGAATTATAGAAGTTGTAGGGAGTGAATTGGCATCAAAAGTGGGAGAAATAACAAAATCTGGGCAAAATATGGAAGTTGTACCGGTACATGAACAGTGTTGTACCGGTACAACTCCACCAGAAGCAAAATTGTACCGGTACATGTTCAGGTTGTACCGGTACACCCTGTTCTGGTTTTCCTGTTTCGACCACAGATTGGGCCATAACTCCTTCATTTCATCCGGGATTTGAGTGATCCAAGTGGCTACGTAAAATAGACTTCAAGGGAGAACAAAACCTAAGAAGTAGGCATTGTCAAATTATGATCCTATGGCCTAAAATTCACTCAAAGTGGGCCATGCAAGAAAAATTCCTGCATCAGCTTTGGACATAGAGGATTCGGGCTACTTCGACGTAACATGAGTTTCGGTGCTCCGAATTGGGTGATTCCAGTTGGAATAGAACCCTTAGCACCTTAGCTTTAAAAGAGTATAAAGAGTGTGACTAATTCTAGGAAGTACGTTAAGTTATGCATTAATTTGTCGTCAGATTCGCTTGAGTTGTGGTGGTTAAAGTAAAGCGCGGATAAGTGTGGAACGGTGCTCGCTTAAGCAAGGAAAGAGGTGAGTGTTCTAAACTCATTTTCCAAATACTAGTGTATTATTATTATTATTATAAACTGTTTTACACTGGTATTTTATGGTTTTGAATGCAAACCATTTTCAAGAAGCAAGCAATGAGATAAAAAGCAAATGGTTTTGAGTTAAACCATTTTTGAAAAGCAAGCATCAAGGTTTTAAATCAGAAACCATACTAAGCAAGCAAGTAAGTAAATGGTTTTGAATAATTAAACCATTTTTCAAGTAAGAAAGCAAGTAAGCAAATGGTTTTGAATAATTAAACCATTTTTCAAGCAAGCAAGCAAGTAAATGGTTTCAAAGTGTAAAACCATTTTACAAAGAGCAAGCAAGCAAGCAAGCAAAGAAAGTTCAGAAACAAGGCCTTCCCTAGTTTTAAGCAAGCAAACCGGTCAGAGGTATTCCGTACGTGCACGGTGGTGTTAGGATTTCATACCTGCATTGTAGTTTTGCCTGGTCGGCAAACTTAGGATATACATTATGCATTTAAAGGAGACCGTGGCACGTACAGGAGTATATAAGGTTATGAGCTCTAACTAATTATGGTGATGGCGACACGAGGTCAATTCCACCATATTCACCGGAAAAAGGTGACGCGGACAAAGGTCCTTCCACCGGCACGGTTGAGCACAGGTTCCCGTGTTCACTAGGGTATGATAAGCAAAAATAGGCCTCCATTGGTTGATGTTTTATAAGCATGATATGCTGTTTTGAAAAACTATTATTCCCTGGCCGCCTGTGCTTCCTCGAGAGTTTTAAAGCAAACTACTGGAGCCTGGTGTTCAGCTAGATTTCAACCATCGGTTGAGCCAAGCTCCCGTGGGTTTTATTTTCAGCATGCGATTGGAGCCAAGCCCTGCTTTTATGAAAAGTTTGAGAAAATTTTTAAAGCAAAGGTTTGTGAAAGGTTTTAAGAAACTTTTCAAACAAGACAAAGCAAGCAAGAAAGATTTTAAGAAGTTTTATAAACTTCTAAGCAAGCAAGAAATAAGAGTTTTACAAGCTTTTAAAGAAAAGCAAAATAAAGCAAGCAAGTACAAAAGCAAGCAAGCAAAGAAAAGTTTTGAAAACGTTTAAAGCAAGCAAAGCAAAGAAAAGCTTTTGGAAAATAATTGTAAAAGAGAGTTTTACAATTTGAGATGTTTTTCGGAAAAGCCAAACCTTTTATAAAAGCATACACTCACTAAGCTCGTTTAGCTCATTATTTTCCATTTTAAAAACTATTTTCCAAGTACAGGTACGCAAGAAGCTGGAGCACTATAGGATTGGTCCTTATCGCTTTGCGTCGTGCATTAGTAATATTTTGTAAGAACATACTTTGAAATTGTATATGGAACATATGTATGTACATAGTTTAGTATGATGGAAATCGTGTTGGTATGTCAAGGCTATATTTTGATATAGTGTAAATTGGATGTATACAGGATTTGAATTTAGACTATGTGCAAGCAGTCATGGCCGGTTTTTCCTCACGCTAAGATTTTAACAAACTTCTAAGTTTTGAAAAAAAAATGAAAATTTTTATAGGAGGTTTAAGTAAGCACACGGCTTCGCTTCGTGCGGATTTCTAGTCGCAAAGGTAATGGTCGATTGTGGAGTGGCCAGATAAATTCGCCGGGTAGGGGTGGGGTGTGTCAAAATTGCCTTAAGATCTAAAACTAAAATAGATCTCCAGTCATATATATTGAGATCTTCTTCATTGAAATCACAAAATGATATGGAAAAGTAAATGTTATCATAAATGAGATTATGGTTGATCTAGAAAAAAAATGAAATCAAGGATAAAAAAATGAGGAATATCGGCGAAATAAGATGATGGACTTAAGGTTTTAGGGTTAGGTAAGCAGCATGATGCTCAATCTTGGATTCTTGATGCATTTGGGGACTTTAATTACCATTTATTAATGCTTTAAAACCGATCAGGCGTCGGTCCGACCGACAACCGCCAATCGACTAAGAAACTGGGCCTCGACTAATGAAAAGACTGCTTAATTTCACGAATCAAATCGAATGAACCTACCAAGCAAGTGAATTTCGAATGACTAGTTCTACTTAATCAAACGATCAATTTCATCATTTTTATGTTGAAATCACGTCATTTTAATGCTTTACATTGAAGCGATACTGCTTTTATCTTTGGTGTATAAAGTAACAAAATTTTGTTTGTCTTTCTCTTCCATCCCTATCTCAGCCTCCTCTCACTACCGCTTCTATTTCCTATATCCGTGGTACTTCTTCCAATCCGACAATAGCCTCTTCTTCATTGCCAGCAACTTTATGAGAATATATTGGTCGACAATCCTGGGCTCATACGGCCTTGCAAGATGTATTTTTGTAATGAGATATAAAAGATGAGATTTATTTTTCTATCATTTCCTGACATTTATTTTTTCTACAATTTGTACCATTTATGAAATTAAAAAATTTTTAAAAATCAAATAATCTCGGTTTGATTTGCCATTTCTATAATGTGGGAAAATTGGATTGGCTTGGAAAATAATTTTAAAATAGTAAAAATAGTAGAAATTCTTGATTCTATATGGAGAATTTGACAAAATTCTATTTGATTTATTTATGATATATATATATATATATATATATATATATATATATATATATATATAGCATATATATATATATATATATATATATATATTTCCTCATAAATGTATCTCCACTGGGACTCTAACCCTAGGCCCTGCCCTCTTATGCCAAATTTTAAGCTCTTTAACCACTTAATCTATGTGTCTTATTGGCATGACATAATTATATTTATTTGTATTAATGAAATAATTTTATTTGGAAATTTATATATGACATAACTCTTTTAAGTGCAAGATCGTATCGTATAATTATGTTACACCAAAATTGCCTTATAGAAATTATTTTAAGAATGAGTTGAGATTTCTTATTAAATATTTTCCTACATCTTATAATGGTGATAAATATATTTTTAGAAATAATAAATATCATGTTGATTTAGATTATGAAAATATAACATCTTATGTTGTATTAAAAATATGAAATCTTATAGGTATAAACTTTCTAAAAATGTTTAATAAATAGAAGAGTTGTTGTCAAAATTTTATAAAGATTTTTCATTTTTATGATCAATTTTTATTTTAATAATATATAAATGATTTATTTTATGATGTCACCAGTTCAATTCCTGTTGGACAAGTGAACCATGAACATGTAACTTTTTCGATTAAAACACCTATTTGGTTTTTAAACATTATTTACATTGAAAACATACCATGACTTTATAACAAATATTTGAGGGCATTTTTTCAATAATACAATCAATTCTAGTCTCTATGATACTAGTATGACTTATGCAAAGAAAAGTAAGGGAAGGCTCATATCTTATTGAATGTAAAAGTGGCTATAAGGAGAATAAGATAAAATAATAAAGCTAAAATAGTGCATCCTACCAAGAAAGCAAAGAACGTGGTCGTTTCCTAAACAATAGGAATTATTTAACAAAAGAAAACTAAGTCTACCACAACTATAAATTAAGAAAACTAAATCTACCACAACATTCCCTCCCTAACTACATCATATCAATTACGCATGGATTTACAAACTCCCATAAGTTCTGCAACTTTTCAAAATTAAATAGCTTTAATGGTTTAATATAAGATCTACAAGCTGGTCTTTAGTTCAACATTAATCCACTTTGATTGTCCCATCTTCGTAAGGTCTCTAAGAAATGGAACCTAACATTGATGTGTTTGCTTCGACTATGCATAAAAGGATTATGAAAGGTTGATTGTTGAGCTATTGGTTGCAATAAATTATAGTTGTGTCACTTGAGATTACATCAAGCCGCTTCTAATATCCTGAACTATATAGCCCGGTAAGCGCAAGAAGTTGTCAGAATAAATTATGCTTCAGAGTGGATGCTTGCAAGAGGACCAAGATATAGCTCCTGAACTAAATAAAAATACAAAGTCGGAAGTGCTCTTGCAATCTTCTACATCTCCTGCGTAATCACTATCGGAAAATCCCACAAGCTGGTGGTTCTTTTCTTTGCAATAACATATCAATGTAAGAGTCCTTTGACATACCTTAACACATGTTTAGCATCTTGGAGATGAAGTGTAGTAGGATGAGCCATTACCACCAAGAAGATTGACCATATAAACATCAAATCCGTATAGTGGAGGTTAAATACATCAAACTACCCACTACTTGTTTGTAAAGAGTATCAACCATTGGTTCTCCCATGGGATCTTTCATCAACTTTGTTCTTCGAATAATGGGATTGTGCACTGAATTGTAGTCAGCCATTTGAAATCTCTCAAGAACATCACGAGTGAATTTTTGTTGATAGAAAAATCCCATTGTCCCCCTGCGAGATTTCTAACCCAAGAAAATACCTCATTTTTCCAAAATCACTCATTTCAAATTCTTGCATCATAGAGTGTTTGAAAGAAATGAACAGAGATTCATCATTTCCAGTAAATATAAGGGCCATGCATTTTGAGTTGCAACAGGAAGAATAAGTTGAATAGTATCCAAGCGAGCAACAGGAGCAAAAACTTCTATGTAGTCAACTCCATATTGTTGAGTGTATCCCTTTGCAGCAAGTCGGGCCTTATACTTGTCGATTTCACCATGTTCGTTGAGTTTTGTCTTGTATACCCATTTAACTCCAATTGATTTTCCACCTTTTGGCAAGTTAGTCAATTCCTAAGTTTTTTTTTTTTTTGCAACCCAAAAAACCAAGAAAAGAACTTGGAATTCAATGGTCATTTTTAGTATGAATGTCTTAAGAAAATATGGATTCTAAGGTGGATGGGAGTGGAGACAGCAAGTCCCACTTGTTGAAACCAAAGCAAACACGCGCGAGACAACAGACGCCTTTGCTACACAGTCGACGACTGCCACGAATGCGCGGTCTGAGATCCAATATAACGTGGTAAGGAATTATTCTCTCAATTTGATGACACTTTTCGAAAGTCGGTCAAGATGTGACGCCCCAATTTCCGGGGTCCCGTTGACAACCCGTCAACCCGCGAAATTTCTATCTTAGGTTGTCTTGCACCTAAGTCTTAGTATCGGATCGGTACCAACTACCCATGGACACCGAGTTACTCGACACCACTTCCATACGTCCCTTCATCGGGACCCATTCATTCATATTTAAATTTAAAATTTGAAAAGAAAATGAATAATTACACCATAGTGTCCGATCACGGCCCCCTCACAACACTGAAGACACCGACTATTTATACAATAGTCTAAAAGAATTTTATAAAAATCCTTATATACAAAACACTTTTACAAAAAATGTTACTCAAGGCCATATGTTAGCCTCCTTCACAATCACAACTGGGCCGGAGCTGTCAGTTTCCCGTACACTCCCTATACTGAAGAAAGAATGCCTAGTAGAAAATTTTTCCTACAAGGGCTACACCCCACCTAAAATGCACATACAATGGCAACTATGAAAATGTCCAATCATATTCCATATAAATGCAATCCTATATGAAATATTACGTGTCATGTATGAGATGAGACTCTCATGCTCATTAACCTGAGTCCCGACCGACTCCCTCAAATATTCAATGCAAAGTGTGAAAACCAGTCATTGGTATTTCACCCAATGACTTAAGCTATTGGACAATCCTCCAATATTCACTTGAATTTTTTTATCAAATCCCATGTATTGTTCATGGGCCACGTCTTTTTCGGGGTCACATCGTCGCACGCCTTCCAACATTTTTACGGGCTTTCACCGCCCGTGATCATGTATAACCGCATATAAATTTGTGTCTTTCACCATGGGGATCTACCCTTATCTTTAGCTACGCCTAACACATGTGATTTTAGATTTATTGTTTTATACAACCGTGAGTTTCTCGATTTTGGACGTTGTCCAATTTCCGAGCTCACCACACATTGACCAAGAATGGTGAATAACAGTACCATGCACCCACACTGACTCGACGCGATGTGACCGTGCATATGAAATGCAATCATGTCATTTCATTCTATGTCATGCTACCTGCAACATTTATAAATTACGGATAAGTATATTTCCTACATATAATTTCCATTTATCACAATTTCTATGTTAATCCATTCATCACAATTTCCATGTTAATACATCACGCAAGCACATATTAACATGATTTTTAAGCACAACAGCATATTATTTATTTTTCCAACAATACACACAAAATGGCCTAAATCTCGGACTCATATAAAACAAGGCATCTCTTGGTCCTTTCACGACTATGAACCATTTTTTGGTTCCATTCGTTACCTAATTATTATGATACCAAAACACACAATAAAACTCGAAGATATCAATCCCGGGATCAAAAACAAACCTCAACACAGTCCGGAACTGCCCGGAACCAGTCCAAAAAAATTTCAATATTCCATCCCTAAATCCTGGGACTAAATCACACAGCCTATCACGACCCCGAAGACAACCTATGCCATTACATGGCTTTTAGGCTAAAAATATTCCAAGTAGGAAAATTCCCTACCTCATGTAGTTTGACGAAACCCAAGATTTGGTACCCACGCATAGCTCGCGAGCACGCGGATCGACTTTGCCTTTGCTGCGACGAAAAACCTATGGTCCATTTTCCTCAGAATCTAGAGAGAAGCTAGAGTTTCTCACTCTACTTTCTCTCTTTCTATATTTTCTCTCTCCTCCCACGCTCACTGTCCCTTTTTTTTTGCCAAAATGCCCCCTTTTCCCCCTTTTTGACTTTTCTTCCTACCTTTTTCTTTTCTTTTTTTTTCTTTCTTTTTGATTTTTCCCTTTTTTTTCTCTTTTTTTTTTTTATCATTTGGTTCTTATCCAACCAAACTCCCCATTGCCTACTCCTATCTTTTAAATTCTTAATTTTTTTCTTTTTCTTTATTATTCCAATCGACTTTCTTTCCTTATTTCTCCATTTAACACACATGGCTCAATATAGTTTACTTATCTAAGTGCTATGTGTCACTTTATATACCACACACATCATGCCATGTGTCCATCTCCCAAGGTGCCAAGTGGCATCCACATGGTCATGCCACATGTCACCCGACACCCTAGCTGGCTCAAAACGCGGAAATCTATTGTCTGAATCCGACGAAATTCGACGAGGTAACTAGATTTCGCGAGATGAATTCAATGATGAAGTTCGTTTCGTCATCCAAGATTTAGAAAATTTTCGATTTTCAACCAACATTACCGTTTTATCCTTTTTCAAAAAAATTGAATTTTTTCCGGGTTTTACATTCTTCCCTCTAATGCACTTCGCCCTAAATTCACATACTAGCACACATAAACACATGCATATGCAGTAATATTCTAGTGCCAAATATTAGATCACGTTGTCTCATCCTCAAATAGGAAATGATAGGTGGACCACATTGTGTCTCACGTTCCCAAGTTCCCTCCTCCACTCCTCGGTGTTGCCACAACATTTTCACTAACTGCACGATCTTGCGTCGCAATACCTGATCCCGGCTATCCAAGAGACGCATTTCTCCCTCCTCAAAGGTCCCATCAGTATCAACAATAATCTCTCCCCAATCCACTACATGAGTTGGATCTGGAGTATACTTCCGGAGCATGGAGACATGGAACATCTCATGAACACCTAATAAACTCGGTGGTAGCGCCAACCGATATGCAACTGTGCCCACCCTCGAGCACTGGCGCTAATATACCCTGTTGCTGGGGCTTCTCGCTTGTTGATTCTAACCACTCCTCTCTTAGGCATCACCTTCAAGAAAACGTGATCACCCACCTCAAACTCTAAAGGTCAACGCCATCGCTGCGAGTTTCTATCTACCGAGTCGGCGAGGCGCTCAAATCAAACTCACCTTCGTGTTCTAATCGATCCGGATCGCTGACGGAACTCTTCCCGCACCTTGTCCAACAAATCGGGATCGGCATGGCCTTCTATATAAAAAGTTTTTCTCATAGTGGTTATCCGATACTTGCTTGATAACCGTTGTTATAAAAATTCCACTATGGTGCTCCTCCCAAATAATACCCTGATGATCCAGGACACATGCTTCTACCATGTCCTCTAAAACTTGTATGGTCCTCTTCGACTGACCATCAGTCTACGGATAAAACGCTGTGCTCATCGTCAATCAGAGCCTACGGCCTTTGGAACCTTTCCCAAAAGTGTGCCATAAACCCGATCCCTTTGTCTACTATGGACACTGGTATGCCATGTAGCTGGACAATCTCTCGAATATACAACCGGTATAATTCCTCCATAGAAGGTCATCTCGCACCGCCATAAATGTCGACTTAGTGAGTCACCACACTATCCACCATACCGCATCATGTCTCACAAAGATCCATGGCGCGGGGTCACAAAGTTCATCATGACATGCTCCTAGTTCCACTCCGCTACCTCTATTGGCTGAAGTAGCCATGTTGGTTTCATGACATGTGGGTCATAAAGAATCACATTGCAAAAAGTTTGGGAGATACAAATACAATAATTGTGGTATCAAGATGTCAGGTGTCTGACATGAACGGTATGTTATATTATTCGAGAATATATCGATAACTTTTGCTCAATATAGAAGATTACTTCTAGTTGTATTGTGCTATATATGAGGTAATAAGATATTTTTATATTTTTTGCATTTCGCGAATACTTATATGTTACAAGTTTCTAATAAAACTGTGGAATTTAATAATTTGATTTGTGTAACTATTTGTACAACCAACTCAAGAAATCAAAACTGCTCAACATGTATGGCTTCAAATGACTCGACGTATCTTCAGACACTTCAGATCGTACCGGAGTACGACGATTTGATTGCTAAAAGATTAGAGCGCTATGTGATCGATTATTTCTAGCTCCTTATAACTCGGGCAAGTAGTTTTTTAATGAAAATTGATATTTTGATATTGGGTTGTTGATTATTGTTATTATGTTTATGAAGGATCACTAGTCCTCGGTGGTTATCAATTCCTCGCTGTGGGACAAAGTATATTTTGTGATTCTATTGACGCTCAAATGGAAAGGAATTGAAAGGTGTTATTAATACGCACTATTTATTTCTTTTTATTTTATAGTAATTTTCCAATTATATCATTTGAGTCTCACTATTATTATACTTTGTTAAATTAGTGCACTCAAAATATATAATGTTGGAAGCTAACCGAGTCAGTAAGAAATAAACTTATCGAGTCTATTAAGGTATATTGAGTTGCACATTCTTTTTAATAATTCATAAAATTAGATCTTATTTGTTTAAATCTTATAAAAAGTTTTAAATTCATTTTTCAAGTGTCCTAAGCAACCATCAGGTGTTGAATGTGGCTATTATGTCATCATGTATATGAAGGAGATCATTGAAAATCATATCATTTCAACCGATGAAAAGGTAGGTTATTATTGCGTACGTGATTCATAAGGGGCAGTACTTTTATGGTTTTAGATTTTTATGTTAAAGTTATTTAGTGCTCTTTTCTAAGTAACTTATGTGGCATGCAATTTGGTGAGAAGAAAACTTATAAACAAGAAGAGATCAACATTATGCGCTGGAGAATGGGTCGAGTACCAGAAGGCTTCTCGTTCAAGAAATGTTATGGATGTTTGTTTTATAAAACAAGTATTGGATATTTGTATGACAAAATATTAGATATTTCAAATCAATATTTTGTATTTTTTGAATTGAAAGTATATGTTTGTATGACAGATTGGATATTATATTACGCTTTGGAAAATGTAGTCTAAATGTTCATAATGTACTACGTTTCACAAAAAAAGTAAATATTTTGTTCAACTTGTAGATGTAGTTAAAAGTAGTTTAACTAAGGCCCTAAACGTAGTCTTTGTACATAATAGACGTAGTTAAAAGTAAAAAAATGGTTAAAAGTAGTTTAATCCATGTTTAAAAACGTAGTCTTAGCTCATAATGACGAAGCTTAAAAGTCTAAATAACGTATTCATACAATTATAGACTACATTTTCCTACAAAAACATAGTCTAAATATATTTAAAGACTACGCTTTTTTTTTCTTTTAACTACGCTTCAAAAACGTAGTCTAAACATGGGACTTTTAACTACACTCACACTTTAACTACACTCCAACTAGACTACCGCTTAGGAAAATGTAGTCTATATATAAAGACCACGCTTTTATACGTAGTCTAATTAAAAATTGTCAGAGGGCGATATTGGTGGTTTTTCAATGGGCCATTATTATGCTCAAATCCATAAGGAGACATGCAATTAACTCTGTATCATTTGGTAAACCACACTCTCTATATTGTCGAGCTAGGAGCACATTGTGAGGCATGAAAAGTGGTGTATGTTTTCTCAAGCATGTCCTCATCTGTAATCTTTTCTCCACATATTTCAACTGAGAACTAATTTTGAACAAGGTTGAGTTGTAGTCACTTACTGACTTTAAATCTTGTAGTCGTAAATGAAGCCAATCATAACGGACCTTCGAAAGAATTACGGTCTTTTGATGATCATATCGTTCTTTCAAACTCGTCTGCAGGATCAATGGATCTCGACTTAGATATTCACTTTCAGCCTTCATCAATATGACGGCGAAGGAATATTAAGGCCTTAGCGATCCTCGCAAGGATGTGGTCTTTTCAAAATCAAAATAACAAACAAATTTTTTGTTGTTTTTTTCTTTGCTCTTCAAGCCACCTTGAATATTCCAGATTTGTGCTTCGTGCCCGATTAAGAAAAGAAAATAATTCTTCTTCATCTTCAAGCTTGAATATTTCAAACGTAGGCTTCGGGCTGGTTTTTACAACAGAGTTCAAGCTTCAGGCTTTAAACACTAAAATTGGAAGTCTAAAAACAATTAAAAAAAAATTCAGACTATGAAATTGAAAATGTACCTTTCTTGTTTTATGATTTTTGTAATATTGTTCGATATTCAGTTCTCGATTGAAGCTTCGACTAGGATTGTTCGAGTTTCTCGTGTTGGTGTTGAAAGATAAAGAAGATGTTGAAAGATAAAAAAGAGATAATAGAGATAATTTAAGAAGAAAATTGTATTTCCATTATTCCAGAAACCCATATATTATACCGTAATAATTATTCACCGATAAATGTGTGGTCATTCACAGTTATCACTACAACAATTTTTTAATTAGACTACGTCTAAAAAACGTAGTCTTTTATATATAGACTACGTTTTCTAAACTGTAGTCTAGGTGAGTGTAGTTAAAAGTGTGAGTGTAGTTAAAAGTCCCACGTTTAGACTACGTTTTTAGATGTAGTTAAAAGTAAAAAAAAACGTAGTCTTTAAATATATTTAGACTACATTTTTATCTGAAAATGTAGTCTATAACTGTACAAAAGACTACGTTTTTTCGACTTTTAACTACGTCTATTATGAACAAAATACTACGTTTTTAAACGTAGTTAAACTACTTTTAACTACATTTTTTTGACTTTTAACTACGTCTATTATGTACAAAAGACTACGTTTTAGACGTAGTTAAACTACTTTTAACTACTTTTTTTTTTTACTTTTAACTACATCTACAACTGTACAAAAGATTACTTTTTTATTGAAAAACGTAGTCTATTATGAACATTTAGACTACATTTTTCAAAACGCAGTATAATATCCAATCATGTCATATAAAAAAACACATCTTCAATTCCAAAAATACCAAAAATATTGAATTGAAATATCCAATACTGTCATACAAATATCCAATACTATTTTATAAACAAACCTCCATAACATTTCTTCAAATGAAGCCTTGCAAGTACTCGACCCATTCTCCGCGCATAATGTCAATCTCTTCTTGTTTATAAGTTTTCTTCTCACAAAACTGCATATATACATAAGTTACTCAGAAAAAGAGCACTAAATAACACAACATAAAAATCTAAAACCATAAAAAGTACTACTTATATGAATCACGTATGCAATAATAACCTACCTTTTCATCGATTGAAATGATAAGGATTTTCAATGATCTCCTTCATATACATGATGACATAATAGCCACATTCAACACCCGATGGTTGCTTAGGACACTAAAATGAATTTAAAAGTTTTTATAAGATTCTAAATGTATAAGCATCTAATTTTATGAATTATTAAAAAGAATGTGAAACCTAATATACCTTAATAGACTCCCAAATAAGTTTTTTTCTTGCAACTCGGTCAGTTTAGCATTGTATATTTTGAGTGCACTAATTTAACAAAGTATAATAATAGTGTGAGACTCAAATGATATATCTGTGCAAATTACTATAAAAATAAAAAGAAATAAATACTTATGGCTAATAATAGTCTCGAAACATATTGAGCACTTAAAAGAATTTTAGGAATTTCTCTCAACTTTGTATTTTCTTCATGAAGGCGAAGCCGATCAAGTAATGATTTTTCCTCAAAGATTCTTTGTTGTTGGTTCAGTTTTTTTGTCTCTTCTAACAAATGTTGTAAGAGTTCGCTTTGTTTTTGTTCTTACGGAAGATTGAAATAGGTTGTATGAATTATGCCTCCAACACTTACTCGACCACTATGTTCGGGATTTCCTAATGCCATTCCTAATATGTCTTTTTGTCCCGATTCTTGTATTGATTCATCTTTCACCTTCATTGTATATTCATCCTGATATGTAGATAAAACGAACCATACATTAGGAAGTTATAAAAGAATCTATAATTAGCTATTAAATTAACAATAACATATTTATTTTTACAATTTTCAGATGACTTTGATGATTTCACCGCTGCAACCATCACCTTTTAATAAATGTTTTCCATACAACACTTCATTCAATGTCTTCATTGATGCCCATCACTTTTTTTCTATAATTATTAGACAACAAATATTTTAATAAAAATTAGCCAATAATTACTCAATGATGTAGAACTAACATTCAACACTTACTATCTTTTCCACATTAACAAATTCATGCCTAGATGAATGATGTCGATACTATCGCTTTTGCTCTTTCACTCGCAACCTACTCCATTCCCAAATTCCTCGAGAACTATACCTACCGACAAAGGCATTCCAAGCATCTTTTTTATGAATGGATAGTTCTTAGGAGGGTTGTCAACAAGGGTCGCCTATCTCCAATGGATCTAAGAATTTTGTCAACTTTAACTTAAATTGTCTCCATTTTGTACAAGCAGATGACAAAATATGTTTTTCCTTCAATCGGCACATTATGCTTCTACAAAACATAGAAATACATAAGAGCATACCTAATGAAATCAAAATTCAATTAAAAAAATTAAGAAAAAACTCACCTGCTTGTACAAAATGGAGACAATTAAAGTAGTTGTCTTTTGATCCAGGATGACCAATCCATTTCTTCAGGTTATCTTTATATCCAGTGAAGTAGTTGTCAGCAACAATCACCTAAACAAAAACAAAGCAAGTCAAATATAAAACCCCAAGGATACTAATTGTAACACCCCGTCCCGAGAGAGTCTACAGTACATGATACTGTAGGGGTGTATAAGAGTACCCAATTGTCACATTGTAGTATTGTGGAGACTAAATTAGGAAATGATAAATTATGGAACCCGGAATTTTGGTATGAGCATAAGGGTACAATTGTCATTAAGCAAAAGGATATGAAAATTATGAAAATCAAATTAGAGAAGGGCCATAATAGAATTTCAAAAGTTAAATTGCAAAATTAAAGAGGTGGGGAGGGTTAAATTGCAATTAAGGGTTAATATAATAAAGAGAAGGAGACAAACAAAAATTCATATTTTGGTCTCCAAAGGCTAGGTTCACGTATCAGGAGAGTGAGAAGAGAGCCAAGAGCAAGAGGAAGAGAAGGCATAAGGAAGAGGAGAGGCCTAAAAAATCGTGTATGCCTTTGTCTTAGAATCGAAAATGGGATTTCTAGGGCTTTGGTATGGAGATTGCCCTCTTGGTCTAGGTTTGCAAAGAGCACATTAAGCCTTTGAATGGTCAGGGTTGTGAGAGTAAACCTCAATTGATGTAAAAGAAACTTAGAATCATCAAATTACATGATGTGTAGAAGAATTGGTGGACCTTAGGTAGTGTTCTTGGATTTTTCACCTAAGGTTTTATTTTGAGGTTCTGCAAAACACCAACTCACATGTTGTGGAGTTGTTTTTAGATAAGTTCTAAGTCGGGGTTTTTGAGGTATTATGAATTATAGAAGTTGTATGGAGTGAATTGGCATCAAAAAGTGGAAAACACACATTCCGGCACTTTCAGAGATTTCTTGTACCGGCATGTTGAACTTGTACTGTGGTACATTTTGCATTCTCGGGTCATTTTTGGTTGGACCCTGTACCCCTGCAATAAGTTACTATGCACCGGTACAACCTCGTTTAGTTTGTTTCACTCAGTTTTCGATTTTGCCATAACTTCTCATTTATCCAATTTGAGGATTCAAGTGGCTACGTAAAATAGAATTTCAAGGAGAACAAAACTTAAGATGTAGGCATCGTCACCTGGATCCTAATTGCCTAAAATTCACTCAAAGTGGGGCCATGTGCAAGAAAAATTCCTGGATCATTTTAGACATAGAGTAGTCCGGGGTTGTTTCGACGCACCTGAGTTTCGGTGTTCGAATTTGGTAATCTGGGGCTTGGAATAGAACCCTTAGCACCTTAGATTTGAAAGAGGCGAAGATTGCACTAAGTCTAGGAAGTAATGAAGTTATACGATTAATTTGTCGCCATATTCGTTTGAGTGTAGGTTAAAAGTAAAGGAGGGATAAGTGTGGAACTGTACTGCTACAAAGGTGATGTGAGTGTTCTAAACTCATTTTTCCAATACTAGTATTATTATTATTATTATAAATTGTTTACATCACATTGTATGGTTTTGAATGCAAACCATTTTCAAGAAGCAAGCAATGAATTAGAAAGCAAGCAAATGGTTTTGAGTTAAACCATTTTTGAAAAGAAAGCATTGGTTTTAAATTGTAAAGCCATAATTAAGCAAGCAAGCAAGTAAGAAAATGGTTTTGAAAAGTTAAACCATTTTTCAAGCAAGCAAGCAAATGGTTTTAAATTGTAAAACCATTTTACAAAGAGCAAGCAAGCAAGCAAGCAATGAAAGTTTGTGAAAACAAGGCCTTCCCTAGTTCTAAGAAAGCAACCAGTCAGAGGTATCCCGTACGTGCACTGTGGTGTTAGGATTTCATACATGCATCAGAAGGGCCCGGCCTGCAAACTTAGGACATACATCATGCATTTAAAGGAGAACGTGGCACGCATTGGGGTATATAAGGTTAAGAGCTCTAACTAAGTATGGTGATGGCGACACAAGGTCAATCCACCATTCACCTAAAAAGGTGACGCTGACAAGGTCCTTCCACCGCAATTCACTGAGTTAATGTGTTCCCGTGTTCACTGTGTGGTATGATAAGCAAAATAGCCCATTGGTTGATGTTTGATAAGCATGATATGCTGTTTTGAAAAATCAACTATTGGTTCCTGGGCCACTGTGTGCTTCCTGAGAGTTTTAAAGCACCCCATGGAGCCTGTGCTCCTCGCTTAGATTTCAAACGACGGCTGAGCCAAGCTCCCGTGGGTTTTATTTTTCAAAGCATGGTTTGAGCTCAAGTCTTCTTATGAAAAGTTTGAGAAACTTTAAAGGCAAATGTTTGTGAAAGGTTTTAAGAACTTTTCAAGCATGATAAAGCAAGCAAGCAAGAAAAATTGTGAGAAGTTTTATAAACTTCTAAGCAAGCAAGAAATAAGAGTTTTACAAGCTTTTAAAGAAAAGCAAAATAAAGCAAGCAAGTACCAAAGCAAGAAAGCAAAGAAAAGTTTTGAAAACTTTTAAAGCAATCAAAGCAAAGAAAAGCTTCGAAAATAATTAAAAAGAGAGTTTTACATTTGAGATGTTTTCCTCGAAAAGCAAAACCTTTATGGTAAAAGACACACTCATTGAGCTCGCTTTAGCTCATTAGTTTCCATTTTAAAAATATTTTCCAGGTACAGGTAATGTGCAAGACGCCTGAGCAATAATAGATTTGTCCTGACATCAAGATAAGTGTTTTGTATTAATTATATTTTGTAAGAACATACTTGAATATGTATAATGGGACATATGTATACATATTAGTTGTGAGAATGTGTTGGTGGCGTCTGGTCACTATGTTTGGATATTTGATATAATGTAAATTGGATGTATACAAGATTTGGAATTATACTATGTGCAAATTATGTCAACAAATTTTTCCGTCGTTAAGATTTTACCAAATCCTAAGTTGAAAATAAAAGAAAATTTTTATACAAGGTAAGCAACCAATACGGCCATTCACAGAGTTTCTAATGTTGTAGATAACGGTCAGATTTCTCGTGAGGGTCACTCAAGATACCCGCCGCCGGTAGGGGGTGGTGTCAACATGGTATCGTAGCATAAGTACCGGAAACCATGCATGTTCCAACTATGAGTACATACATATCGTGGCGATTCCAAAGTATTAAACAGTTGATATTTTTGGTAATTACAAAGATTATATCGAAGAGGACGAGAGGTCGCCCTAGGAGAGTAGTTCCAAGAGGTTTCGAGCAGCCCCGCAAGACTTCAGAGGGATCACTTTACACGTAGTAGGCTCCACTATCAAGATCTATAATCACCTCCAAAGCAAAGAAGTGTCAGTCGACCATCCGCGCCACCACGAGCTCGGGCGCCGAATGTTTACTACGGCAGAGCAAGCGGGCACAGATTACACATAGTAGCAATAGCGACCGATGAAGAGTCGCAACCTCCACCGCCACCTAGAGAGGTTATGGAAGAACCGGGGAGGTCAATAGAGAGAGTACAAAAACTGGGTGCCAAGCCATATGACGGCAGTGGTGACCCAAAAGAAGCCTGGTTGTGGTTAGACCGAGTAAACAAGATTTATGGAGTTATACGCATAAGATGAGCAAAGGGTCTTGTTTTCCGCTCGATGGAAATATAAAAGAAGATTGTGGGATGAGAAAGAAGGTATCCCCGATGGGAATAGCATGACCAATTTCAACAAGAATTCAATCGACCGATTCTTTCCTCGTATCGCTGATCTGGGGACCAGGAGTTCTTCAAGTTAGAACATGAACATGTCGTGATCCGAGAGTATGAGATGAAATCTCTGAACTAGTTAGATTGGTTCCATACATTCAGCGTATTAGTCCTCGAAATGCAAGAGGTTTTTATCAAGACTACAAAGACCTGATCGTGAGTGCATTTATCAAATGTGGGTCCAACATAATAGATTGGGGGACTTAATGAGGCCGCTCCGAGAGTCAGGGAGCAAATCACTACAGCCATGTATCGAGTAGACAGAAAGTAAGAGAAGAGGAGTGCACCAGCACGTCCCAACAAAGCCCGTGGATAGTACAAGAGAAAGAAAAGCAAGAGCAGAGGTTATGTGAGGCCGAGGTAAGCTCAAGGAGTTTATTCTCAGTCAGTGGATCAAATGAGGCCCCCAGCTTGCTGGGGCAAAGTGGCACCCAGAATATCTCCCGCTTGTCAAATGTGTCGGCTTTACACCTCGGGAGTGTAGGAGATTCAAGACGGGTGTTTGACCAGGGCCGGGTTGAAGGCCATTTATTAGGGGACGCCCTCACCGATTGGTGTGGAGACACGCTGGCCGGGCCTAGCTTACCCCAAAGGCCGGATGAGCACACAAAATTCAAGGTGAGAGCTCTCAGCAGAGGTGCCAAAGACAACCGTTGTAGAGGTGGTCGTGGTAGAGGTAGAGGCAAGGTCTCTGTGGATACAGCACGAGCCCCGCACTCAAAGCCGTAGTATATGCCGTGGACTCAAGAAGATGCGGATGCATCCTGGATGGTCACCGGGTATTATTTCTATCCTTGATCATGATGCTTATACATTAGTAGACCCAGGAGCTACGCATTCATTTGCATCCAAGACATTCTTAGATCGCTTCAGATAGAGACCCAACCACTAGAGGGTCGTATGAGAGTTTCCCTTCCAAACTTGAGATCCATTACTCGCAGTATGCAGTAGTCGAGATAGTAGAGTTCCTGATCGAGGACAGATTCTAAATGGATCTCGTAGTTCTAGATATGAGGGACTTTGATGTACTTGCATGGGATTGACTGTCTCGCCATAGAGCCATTAGGATTGTTATAAAAAGGAAGTAAAGTCGCATGTGCCAAGGAAATTAAAGTAAACAGAGGATTACGAGAGTTATCTTCCAGATGATCTTCGTCTATGACAACACGTAGTACCTCACAGAAGTTGTCATATCTAGCTTATGTGGTGGAGACAGGAAGGAGGGACTATATTAATAGATTTCATTTGTTAGGAGAGTTCTCGCATGTGTTCCCTGATGATATCATGGATTACCTCCGCGTAAAGAGAAGTGGAGTTCACCATTGATTTGATCCTGTGGACCGAGCCCATTTCCATTCCTCCTATAGGATGGCTCTCAGAGTTACGGGAGCTTTTAAGGCCTCGCTTTTAGAAGAATTGTTGAGTAAGGGATTTATTACCAGTATATCCCTACGGGGGGGAGCTCCAGCCTTCGCGGAAAGAAAGACGGGAGCTCATGGGTTATGTATAGATTACAAGCAAATAACAGAGTTACCATCCGCAATCGCATTCACTCAGAATGATGAGGATGATCAACTCCAAGCATAGACTTGAGGCCTGGTATCACGCTTGAGAGTTCGGGAGAGTGATGTACCTAAGACAAACATTCGTGACACGCTACCGGGCATTACGTAGTTTTTAGTGATGCTATTTGGTTTGGACTAATGCCCCAAATAGTTGCTTATGGATTTGATGAACCGAAAGTATTCCAAATGTATCCGGATAGGTTCGCTATAGTTTTTATTGATGATATCTTAGTGTATTCGTGTAGTTCGCAGAACATTCAGAGTAATTCGAGGATCAGACATACCCTAAGGGGGAGACAAGATATGCCAAGCTGAGCAAGTGTCGGGCTTTGGCTCGACAAGGTGCATGCCTCGTCTGCGTGATTTCACCGATGGGGGTGAGTGTGGATCCCGTAAAATAGAAGCAAAGGGTAAATTGGAAACCATAAAAATGTGTCGAGGTCGAAGCTCCTTATTTAGCAGGTATTACAGAAGTTTGTCGAGGGTTCTCCAGATAGCGTACCTAATCGACTCAAGCCGACAAGAAAAGATGTTAAGTATGATTTTCAGTAGAAGCCCTGTCAAAGAGTTTTGAGGAGTCAAGGGTAGATTGGATTTCAGCTCCGCTTCTAGCTTTGCCCAATGGAAAGATGGATTGTAGTTTATACGATGCTTCGTGCAAGGCCCGGGTTGTGTTTTTAATGCAAAATGATAGGTGATTGCATATGCCTCGTGATGTACTAAAGAAGTAATGGAGGAGAATTACCCGACACACGACTTAGAGCTTGCAGCAGTCTTGTTTGCCTTAAAAATATGGAGACATTATTTATATGGTGTTCATTGTAGGATCTTTACAGATCATAAAAGTCTTCAATATATTTTCACCCAAAAAGCGTTAAACCTGAGGCAAAGAAGATGGCTTGACTTGATTAAGGATTACGACTGTACTATCGAGTACTATCCAGGAAAAGCTAATGTCGTAGCAGATGCCTTGAGTAGGCGACCAGAGAGTTCTTCATTCACATGAGATCGTGTTATCTTCCACTATCGGGTGGGATCTGAGGAGCTTTAGGGTGATATTGGAGGTTGAGGATTCAGAAGCCTTGTTAGCCACGTTTCATGTTAGACCACTACTAGTGGATCGGATTCTAGCAGGGCAGTCGCAGGATCCACAAATGATTAAGCTCAAAGAAGAGATAGAAAAGGGACAGAAAGCAGAGTTTCAGATTAGAGATGATGGCATGATAATGAAAAGGCAGAGAATGTGTGTGCCAGAGTATGGCGAACTGAAAAGAGACATTATGGTAGAAGCACATCTATTCACAGATGCTATGCATCCAGTATACCAAGATGTATAGAACTTGTTAACATTACTCGGTGGAATGGGATGAAGGAAGAGATAGCGAAGCTCGTTTCCGTGCCTAACCCTGTCGCCAGGAAGGCGTAGCATCGAGGCCCGCAGGGAAGATACAACTACTCTCTATTCCAGTATGGAAATGGGAGAAGATCACTATGGATTTTGTGACAGGTCTTCCATGGACTCAGAGACAACATGATGCTATATGGGTGATAGTTGATCGATTGACGAAATCTGCTCATTTTCTACCAGTTAATGTTGAAGATTCTTTAGAAAAGTTGGCCAAGTTGTATGTGGATGAGATAGTAAGACTTCATGGGATTCTAGTGTCGATAGTGTCAGACCCCAGGTTCACATCTAGGTTTTGGCCTAGTTTACTGGCAGCGTTAGGGACTCGCCTACATTTTAGCACAAAGATTTCATCCTCGTACGCATGGACAAATGTGAGAGGACTATTTAGACGTTAGAGGATATGCTGAGAGTCAGGTGATGGAATTCAAAGGAAGTCAGACACCACTTGGCATACGGAGTTTGCCTACAACAATAGCTAATAAGCCGCATAGACATGGTTCCATTCGAGGCAATCAGATGGCAGAAATAGACTCAAAGCAGGCCGGGATGAGGTTGGTGAGAGAGAAGACTAGTAGGCCCCGAACTAGCACGCATCACTTCGTGAGAGTGAAAGTTGTTCGCGATAACTTAAAGATAGCAAGAGATAGACAAAAGCTATGACAACCGTCGAGAGACTCTGCGCTTGAAATAGGTGATAAAGTCTAAAGATTTCACCTTGGAAAAGGCTGAGATTTGGGAAACGAGTGCTTAGTCCGAGGTATATTGGACCTTATGAGATCGTGAGCAAAGTGGGGCCAGTAGCTTACAAATTGAAGTTACCCCCAGAGTTGTCAAGGATTCATGATACTTTCCATGTGTCGATGTTGAGGAAATACATCCCGGATCCTTCACATGTATTGAGAGAGCAACCAATGCAGTTAAAGGAGAATTTGACTTATGAGGAGATACCTGTGTAGATAGTAGATCGCAAGGAACATGTGTTGACAAGCAAAGTGATTCCATTAGTTAAAGTCTTATGGAAGAATCATGAGAGGGAGGCCTGATTGGGAGCCGTGAGTCAGATGCGCCTATCGCATTCTCATTTATTCTCCGGATGAGGTATGTTCCTTCCCTTTGGTTTGAGTTGGCCATTTCGATAATTAAATGCTCCTATGATGAAGGATTTGTAACACCCCGTCCCAAGAGAGTCTACAGTACATGATACTATAGGGGTGTATAAGAGTACCCAATTGTCACAGTGTAGTATTGTGGAGACTAAATTAGGAAATGATAAATTATGGAACCCGGAATTTTGGTATGAGCATAAGGGTACAATTGTCATTAAGCAAAAGGATATGAAAATTATGAAAATCAAATTAGAGAAGGGCCATAATAGAATTTCAAAAGTTAAATTGCAAAATTAAAGAGGTGAGGGTTAAATTGCAATTAAGGGAAGTTAATATAATAAGAGAAGGAGACAAACAAAAAATTCATATTTTGGTCTCCAAAGGCTAGGGTTCACGATTGGTGAGAGGAGAAGAGAGCCAAGAGCAAGAGGAAGAGAAGGAAGAAGAAGGAAGAGGAGAGGCCCAAAAATCAGGTATGCCTTTGTCTTAGAATCAAGTGTATGGGATTTCTAGGCTTTGCATGGAGATTCAGTTCTCCTTGGTCTAGGTTTGGTGCAAGAGCACATTAAGCTCTTTGAATGGTTGGGGTTGTGAGAGTAAACCCCAACTGATGTGTAAAAGAAACTTGGAATCATCAAATTACATGATGTGTGTATAGAATCGTGACCTTATAGAGGTTCTTGGATTTTCTCACCTAAGGTTTTGTATTTTGAGGTTCCAAAACACCAACTCGCATGTTGTGGAGTTGTTTTTGAGATAAGTCTCCAAGTTGGTTTTTGAGGTATTATGAATTATAGAAGTTAAGGGAGTGAATTGGCATCAAAAGTGGGTAAAACACACACTCGGGGCACTTTCGAGACTTGTAATCGTGGAAACCCCGTAAAATCCAAGATTTTGGATTAAAGGGTAAATAGAAATTTCGGTTGAAAACTCGAATTTTCTAGATCTCGGATGACAATCTTACTTCTCCGTTGAACTCGTCTCGCGAAATTTATCTACCACATCGAATTTCGTTATATTCCGAGGTGGTCGGGATTTCACGTTGGCATGCAAGTGCCTGATGACACATGGTTAGGGATGCCACATGGCACCATAGAAGTGTGACACTTGGCATAAAAAGGAGTGGCTCACAATTAGGCCATGTGGGAAAAGAAATCCCATGGCTCACATTAAGCCATGTGGTTGATGATGTCATAATGGGGGTTTAAGAAAAATGAAGAATAAATATGGAAAATTTATGGCCACACATGGGACTTGAGGAAAGGAGGAGGAAATTACCTCCTTTGACCCATACGGTCAATTCTCATCCAAAATAGGAGAGAATGACTAAAAGAGAAGAGAAAATGAAAGGAAATGAGATGAGAAAAGAGAAAGTAGGAAAAGCAAAAGAAGGAAGAGGGAAACGGTTCTTAGAGAGAAAAGGAGGAAAAGGAGAAAGGGAGGAAAGGAAAATGAGGATTTTCCAAGTTTCAAGCAATGACGCTCAAAGTTCGAGGACTATGCCCAGGCACTCAAAGTGGGATCCACGTAGGATTATTCAAAAGTTGGAGTTTCGACAAACTCCAAGAGGTAGGATATTTTACTTGGTTTACTTTAGCCTAAAGGCTTATAATGGTAGGGGTTGTTATGGAGGCCAGTGAGGAGGCCATGGAATTAGTTCCAAGCCTGGGACTATGGGTATGGATTGGCATTTAATCTATTGCATGACCGTGGGAGTTAAATGGAACTAAAAACCGGTTTCTAGGTATTATGGGTTGTTGATGTGGAAGTTTGGAACAACCTGGTTCATGTTTGTGAAGGGGCCGTGAGGTACTTATTGAATGGTCCTAAGTCGAGACCTTGTTGTGTGTTATGGCTGTTTGAATAACATGCTATAAAATTGTGATATTGATGCATGCTTTTGATGTATTAATATGTTTTGTAATGGAGGTAGATTATATGTATCAATTATAATTATCCATGGTGTGTATATGTTTCATGTAGTGCTCATTCATGCATGTAACATGAGGAAAAT
>JAEQBH010007204.1:0-112237 GCA_016808115.1 Tetrastigma voinierianum
ACCACCTCACCGCCGTGGTGGTGGGCGGTGGTGGGCCCGTCGCCGCCGCCCGTAACATCCAAAGAAGCTACTTACCGTGGTGGGCTCCTCCGGGTCGACCAGAACATGAGGAAGACCCAGCTATCATAACTGCGGTCGCGATGGAATGACACCGCCAACCTCGATCCCGGGTCGTCATGCAGAGTCGCGAGCGTAAAGGTGACATAGCATCCATCACACCAGCCTATTCCTCTCGAGTCGACATGACTCCAGATCTCGGGCCGAATGATGTAGCCGAATAATAGATGTGGCCAGAGTACGTACCAGCCGATGTAGTCTCGTGGAGGAGGGGATGGAGCAGGATATCTATGGAACCGGACTCACTGTGATTCTGCCTGTGGGCGGTGTATATCATCTCAGAGTGCGAGGTCCCCACCCTCCCGAATCTCTAGCACTCTCCCGGGTCCCGTGGTCGCAAGTGGAAAGATACCGGGCATAGTCATCACCCGCTCCACTGACATGACCAGGCACGAACCCCATCTCGATCCCGGGCTCCTCTAGAACCCATATGCCTCGAGAACACAAGGGTGAGAGTCTCAGATGGGCAAGTGGAATGCTCTCGCCTCGTACTCCAGTCCTTCGATGGACCTTCTCCTCAAACTGCAAAAGAGAGGCCATCACCAGCTCAGAGGGACTGAACCAAAATCCCCCCGAGATCCAGTAAAGCGCCTCCAAGATGGCTCCTCCGTCGTACGTACGCCGGGCTTAAATGCTCGCCCCGAACGTGAGATGATCGAAAGAACAAGATCCGAGGCTGAGTCGCCTCGTAAAATACCGGGTCCAAAGAAGGGTGTCTTCTCGCCGCTCTGAACCATCTCGCGATGAGGCGGGTGGGCCCAATCTCTCGTAGAATCCTCGTGATTGCCGGCTAGATACGCAGCCAAGAGCGCTGAAATATCGCCGCTCCGGTACCCGCGCGATCATCAATACCGAACCGAAGCTCACGCGACTAGCCGCTCCCAGGTCATCGAGCGGTAAACCGCACCACCTCACTACGGTGTAATGTCGCCTGAGTCATGAAAGGTAATAAAGAATACTCCTCGATCTACCTCACACTCGTATCCGGGATCGCCCCAACACGGATCGAGTACACGACCGATGAACGGCTCACTTACGGAGTCGTGATATTCCCTAATGGGGTTCCCTACTTAACAATGGCCGGGCCGAATCCTCGAGGCAAAGCATACCGAGGTGATGAAGTCGCCTCCGCAGCTGTACGCTGACCGTGACGGCCGCGTACTGAGGATGATGATCGCTCGGGTCTGGCCGCGGGCGGCCCGGGTCGAGGGCCCGCCTCCGAACTCTCTTCTGAGGTACAGGTGATGGGGCACGAGGTCCCATCCATGTCTGATAGCGTCGAAACCCGAGGCTCCCGTGCATCGCTCAAGGATCGCGATGGTACTCTGAGTCGGACCGAGCCGGGGCCTTTCCTGCATCGAATCTCACCCGCGTCAACACGGACCCACCTCGAGTACGAACCATAACAAATGTAACTAAAACATCGGAAAAGGTCACCTACCTAAAATGTATTGTCAGACCGGAATACGAACCGAGGCTCTCAGAGGATACCGAATCAATTCCGGGCGGCAAACGAAACCAGTGGTGGCTCACTGGCTGCAACTAAAATCGGCCCTGAACTGGCAAATAAAGGCTCAGGAAAAGACCAAATGCTGAGGCAGGGCAGAAATAGCTGAACTGGAAGGCACTACCGTCCCAGACCGGGCAAATGCGAGGCTCACAAGGCTCGACAGAGGTGGCTCAGCCGGGCAAAGAACCCGCTTAGAACTGTACTGTGGCGTGGCTGATGCTAGCTAGAGGGAGGCTCGCTGATCGGCCGTAGCTCGTCAGCCGAGACTGGGGCGTGTGCAGCGGCAAGGATGCAGGCTATGTGGCGGTGGCAAATGCAAGACCGGCAACCAATAACAGGTGGCGCAACTCCCGGCAGCTGGCAAATGACGGCGGTGGCAGAGGTCGGAAAGCTCAGAATCCAATACAGTTGTAGTGATGTTTCTACGGCTGAGAAGATGGGAGATTTGTGGCTTCGCCGAGGACAATGTGAAGTGGCAATTGACAAACCTCCAGTTTAAATAGTTTGTTTCAGGGCGTACCGAAAGTCTCCCCACCCCTATTTTTAAGTACCTGGCCATGCCGGGCCTTCCTAAATCCAAAAATTTTAAATTAAATATTACTACTATAAAATTATTATTATAAAATTTACTATATGAACTATAAATAAAATTTAACAAACAATATTATACTATATAAAACAAAGTACTAATTATTAAAAATTACTTAAATTAAAAAGTTCATAAAAATAATTGAAATTAACTAAAATTTACTAACTTAAAACAAAAAGTGCAACACGGTGGAACTCGCACTGTGGCTACGGAAACACCGAACCGCCATTCTCAAAATTTACTCAAGGGGGGTCAAGGAGAATTATCTCCTCAACCCCCGCAGAACTGGCCGATTCCAATGTGTGTCGGTGCCCAATTGTTGAACCGTCTTCGATGGCCGTCAATCGGTAATTGGTCATTTCTGCTGGCAGCACGGCAAGACCCAATATCTCCTCATCTCCATGGCTTATTACTCCTTGCATTTCCTGTACACTGTGTTTTCCTGCACACTGATCAATTGAAACAACTTCATCAGAAATTTGATTTTCGCTTAACAAATTTTCGCTTGTTTGCTCAAATGGAAGATGTTTAACCCAAGGTCATGTTACCAAAGGTTAGTTGCATGACTCCATTCGGCAATTTATTATTGCATTGGCAAAGTGGGTCGTAAACGGTCTCCTGGGCGATGATTGGCATATGAATGGGTTCACGGTACTGGCTCAAGGTCAAGCACCACAAAATCCATCGATAGTAGAATTTGTCTATCTTCACTAAGACATCCTCAACTATCCCCTTGTATTTTCTCCGATCTATCACAATGAGAGGTGGATGTTGGTATGCCGGTTCACTAAACCTAACTCAAGCCAGATACCGGACACGACATTAGATTCACATTGGCCCTAAATCAAGCAATGATTTGTCTAAGTACCCCACTCAATATTGGATCGAAATCAGGGGAGATCTCGGATCCGTATTTGACAGTGGTATTTGCTTTCTGATTACTAAGACCGACTTGTTCAGTAAGAAATGCTTTCTTCTCAATGCCTAACTCCTTAATTGTGCAAAGATCTTTCAAAATTTTGCATAAGGTGCACTTGTTTGATTATGTCCAATAAAGGTATGTTAACTCTTCACTGCTTTAGGACCTCTAAAATGCCTCGTCACGAGATGCCTTTTTTCTTACTCCAAGTGCTTGTGTGGAAATGGAGGTGGTATGCGGTATTTCATTTGAATCCTCCTTAGAGAATATGCTCAGATTGCAAATCTTCTCCCCGATTGGATTCTTCAATGTGTTTTGCACAGTTGATCAACCTCTCTTCCACTTCTCAGTAATTACGGGCCTTAACCTCATCCATTCTCAATTGTCGATGACCCGACCCTCATGGATTCCCTTGGGATTTGGAAGCTGTGATGGAAACCTCCCCTTTCCTGTACTTAGCAACTTGTTGATCTTGGTGATTGAAACATCAGAAGGTTAATTTTCTGGTTGAGATTGCTCTCAAGCTCCACTTATTCTCTTATTCAGCGGTACTTTCTACAAGATTGTCCTTGTGCCACACATTGATTCCTTTTGTTCCTCAACAAAGCTGCCTACCACCTTACTCAAATTCAATATGGCTTGTTCTAATCGAGAAGAGGATGATGGTTGCTAGATTGTGAGGGGTACTAAACCGAGGCTCGGGCACCCTGGGGTACATGTGTGGGGTCGGGTCTCCATGCATGTTAAGGTGATTCCTCCAATTGGAATTGTAGGTATTACCATATGGAGCATTGGATTGCTGTGCTTGTATTTGTCCTGGGCGTTGTTTGCACATTCTCGACATCAAATCCTTCACTCGCAGGGGCCATATGACATGGTTCTATCAGCGCATGTGGGATTGGAAATTAGTGCAAGGATTGGACTGCAGATTTTCGTGAATCAGATGCACCTCTTTGAGTCAGCTTACCTCAAGCTCCTCTACCTTCCTAGCTAGGGCTGGAAATCCTAGCTCTTACTTCTATTTCCTCCGGCAAGGCATACATCCCACCCCGTCAGACCGGTGGTCTCATCCTATCCACTCCCTGTGGTTGTGCTCATCCCAACCCTTAGAAGTTTCAGCCACGTAATTTAAAAAATCCATGGCTTCGTCCGGATGCTTACTTAGAAAGTCTCCTCCACACATGGTTTCCAAAAGCTGCCTCATGGCAGGAGACATACCACCATAGAAGTGGTTCACCAACATCCAAGTATCAAACCCATGATGCGGGTACGAGACCGACATGGTTTCCATAAATCTTTCCCAACACTGCAAAATCTCTCACCATCTTCGAAATGCAAAGGTGTAAATTTGTCTCTTCAAATTAGTCTTATGAGCACCGAAGAACTTCTTCAGAATTCCCGCCCGCAGCTCTCAAATTTCAATTTCTAATTGCCTGGTGTCTCAGCTGAGTTTGGGCCAACCTTGGCCTCTGTCTCTCGAGGGTCAATGGAAATGCTTTCAGCTTTACAAATCCTGATGTCCATCATAATCTTCCTTAAAGGTAGTGCAAACTCCTTCAAAATCCCTAATATGAGTGTATGGATTTTCTCATTTTCCATACCATGATACGCTGTGAGTAAGGGTACTAAATAAGGCCTCACCGCTACATCTTCGCCAGGAGGAATGATACATGTGATGGGGCACTAACTCTCTAGGAGGATGGATGTGATCCTCGCGGTTCTATAGGCATTTGGATTCATGGGGGGTCTCGGTCGATCATGTTCCTCGTGCATTGATCCATGGTATCGCATAAAAGACCGATCACTTCACCGACCGGGTCGTCAGGATCGATTCTATGCAATCTACCCGATGTGTCTCTATCCCACTCGTTGCATAAACACCGAAGCTACAAAATTTATAGAGACAACAAAGAGCAACGCTATTTGCAAAAAGGTTAAGATTAGCTAACAAAATTAAAACTAACTCGAATGAAAACTCGAAACAAAGGTGAAGCATCGCTAAGGTCAGAACCGGCGCTCCCAGAATCGAGTGACAAAAAGAGGCAGGGCATACCTTTCACTTGTGATGTTGATCACAAGTACACTTCAACTACCATTAGTAGTTTGGCACCATCCCTAAGAACGGCACCATTCGATTCTGCGCACAAAGAGTTGAGCTAAAATCAACAAATTTATATACACCTGTCTACCATCGCGCTGTAGTCGCTTTACCAAGCAAAGATAGTGGTCTAGGGTCACACGATGGGTTTTCATCCTAAGAATGATACGCATGAGTGTGAAAAGGTAAGGCTTTCTATTTGAACTCGATTTGCTTCAAAAAACAGCCGAAGTAGGTCAAAACTCAGGAAATTGTAAAAAACTGAAAATGAAGTGTAAAAAAAGGTAACTTTGAAGATTTAGGTCACTAACTTGGTAAGTTAGGGCAAACAAGGTCCTCGGTTTTATCCTCTATGACATGCAACCTATAGTCCAAGGCATAACCTGGATCTACGCTTAACTAAAGAACCTCACCCTTGAAATCAACCCTATTTGAGTCAACACGTAGCATGCATCTATGGCCCTTTATCAAGCTTGAAACCCTAGCATTAAATATCATTTCGTAGGCTCGTAAAGACCATCTAATGAACTACAAAGGCATTTAGCAATAAGTATGCACTGTATCCCCAAAGCATGGAGTATCACAACCAATAACACATTCAAAGCTAATCAACTTAATTTGAGAAGACGGGGGTCATAAACATTGCGCATTCCATGGCTTTTAATACAAGAGGACAACATGCATATGCCCCACTACCAAGCTAGCTTCCCTTCCTTCAAAGAAAGAGGCTTAGGCTACATCTCAGTCATTATCCTCAAGAGGGTGTTCATGTACCCAAGAAAGTAAGAGAAAGAGGAGAGAGAAGAGAGAAAAGCAAAACCTAATTAAAATACGAGACTTTATTTACAAAATGAAAAAACTTACAAAATTCTCTCCCTAAATTCTTGCTTAGGGTTACAAAAGGGGAGGGTTTATATAGCCACCCTCAATACATGAAAATACCAAAAGCCTACAAATTTGGCTAAGTTAAAGGGATAAGAGAGTAATACACCAAATTTGATTCGGGTTAGCATTAAATACAAAAGCATGACGAGGCGCTGAATTCATTAGGTCGAAGAATTTCGCTAGGTAGCGAACCACCATGCATAGCGAAAATAGAAAATTTCGCTTAAAGCTCGCAATTTCGCTTATACGAAATTTCGCTAGCTTAGCGAAATTTATGTGAGTGGCGAACTGGGCGAATTTTCGCTAAGAACTGCCTAGCAAAAAAATTTCGGGGTCTAGCCGAAAATCTCGGGCAATTAAGCAGATTGCACTACAGGTTGCGAATTTTCGTAATCCTCATAAAATTTTCAACTAGTGAAAATTCCGTGCTTTGTTTGACTCCACCGCATTTCATCCCTGCCTTCAATCGGTGACTAATTCTTTTTTCTTTCACTTTGCCTTCATTTTCTCATTGATTCGCACTGATGATCGACATTGGGATCAATCTTCATGATTCATCATTTGTATCGAGATTGAACTCCCAAAGTGCGCAAAAAACCTGCAAAACAACCAAAAATACTCTCTAAATGGCATAAGTGCTACTAAGAAGACTCGAACACTTCAATTGGTATAAATGATATGATTAGCGCAAGAAAAAGCACTCCAAACCCATCTAATATAGGGTTCAAAATATGACTTGGCACTATCACATGCGAAAATTCAAGAATGATAATAAAATTTCGCAATCATGAAATATTCTTTAAGTGTATCATAGCGAAATTTCAAGAGGGTTGCCGGGCCTCTATGATAGCGAAATTTCGCTAATATAGGCAAAATTCACAGGTCATACGAAAAACTCGCTATCATAGCGAAAAACCACGGCATACGGCTCAATTTTGGCTATGTTCGATTCTTACTATGATAGCGAAATTTCGCTATCATAGCAAAATTCACTGTGCATAGCGAAAATCTGTTCCCCGGCTTTCTTTTGGTGGATCCAAACGAATTGGGCTTTGTTTAATTCCTCTTCATTTCAACGTAACCATATTATTTAGAGTTGGGTTCGTACTTCATGTCTGTAGGCTATATAGTTTACGTTATGAACATTTGAAACCTAACTATTGAAATCACGCAACTTTTCATTCAACCCTGTTTCGTTCTATTTCTCTCTTCTCTCTCCTCTTTCTCTCATTTCTTAGGCTGCTGTGTGAACACACCCCTCGAGGATGACAACTCAAAGGATGTTCTAAGGTTTCAAACCTCAAGATGAGGGTTGCTAGGTTATTGATCTTGCCTGCGTGTGTTCCTCCTGCTTTCATGAAGTGTGCACGCGCATTTGTGTTTCAAACTTTCCAAACTAGGTTTAATGCTATTTAATGTATTTCTTTGGTCAATACTTGCATGCTTTAGTGGTTCAAGCAGTATTCTTACTTATAGATACATTGAGATCCATTAGATGTCATTACCAGCCACTAAAGTAGGTTAAATGCTTTATTTTCAACTCATTGAACATTAAATGCTCACAAATGCTATGGTTCAAATAGGGAATGTTATTAAGGGAAGTTGTTTTAAAGCAAACAAAGATCCTGTATGAAAATGACTATATGTCATTTGCCCTAATGTTAGAAATAAACTGAGGACAATTTCTACAACCCCATCACATCAAACTAGTGACCCAAAAACTTCAAGGTGTTCTTTTACATCTTATTTCAAACCGCTTCCCAGCTTAGTGACACCAATTAATCACACTTTTAATGCAACCGAAATCCAAAATGAAAGCCTCACCATTTTCGAATCATGATACGAATTAGGAAGATGGAAACCATCCTGAGTTCTAACTATTAAGCATCACAGAGTTTGACGCCAAGTAGTAGGAGGAAATTTAGGATACAAATATTGTTGATTCCGGATCACCCTATTGTGGCACGAATCAAATGACGATCGGATGGTGCCAACCACGATGATGAGTCGATATGTACTTCAGAATCTTCATTACTAGCGTTGCGACCTTTTAACCCTTTTGAATTTCATTGTTTAGAATATCGCTTTTTTTTACTCAACAATATCACTGGGCAGTTGTTACTACATACTATTTTATCATTTTGGCTAATACTAATCTTTTTGGCAAGCTTTGTAGTCGTTCGCTTCGTCTCTTGTGTCATAAAGCTATGCATCACCGGGATGTAGGGATACTGTGCATCGCAAAGAGTTAGTGCACCACCTGAGCAAAGCAGTAGCTAGTGTGCACAAGGAGCAACTATTCTCTACCCGAGAATAGCAAAGTCAAAGAAGGGGCCCTATGAATCCAACATCATACAAACTCGAATGAGGGATCACATACACCCTCCTGTGAGTTGCTCTTCCGCATCATACCACTACGAGGATGTGGCAGTAAGACCCTATCTGGTGCCCCTACTCCTAACTTTTCATGGTATGGAAAATGAAAGTCCATACACACACATTCGGGATTTTGAGGAAGTATGCATAACTTTTAAGGAAGGTGTAACCGATATGGATTTGTTGAAGTTGAAGGCATTCCCATTAACCCTCAAGGACAAAGCCAAAATATGGCTCAATTCACTGAGGCCGAGAACAATTAGAAATTGGGCCGATCTTCAAGCTGAATTTTTGAAGAAATTCTTCAGTACAACCAAGACCAACAGTTTGAAGAGGCAACCCACTTACCTCGGCCTATGACAATGAGAAGTTTTATCGTCGAGAGGTTCATGGAGGACTATCAAGGCATGTCCACACCATGGTTTTGATACATGGATGCTGAATCATTTTTATGATGGCAGGCAGGTACACCTTCATGCCTGTACCATGAAGCAACTGCTGGAAACCATGTGTGGAGGGGACTTCCTGAGCAAGAACCCAGATGAGGCCATGGACTTTTTGAACTATGTGGCCGAAACCTCCAAGGCATGGGATGAGCCAAACCCAAGGGAGGCAGAAAGAATGAGGCCTTCGACCCACCAAAGGGGAGGCATTTATGCACTTTCCGAAGACATGGAGATGAAAGCAAAACTGACCACTTTGACCCGAAGGTTGGAGGAGCTTGAAATGAGAAATCAACATGAAGTGCAAGCAGTGAATGAATTTCCTGCATCTCACCGCAAATGCTTTAATTGTCGTACCAAATAGCCACTATGGGGAGCACTGTCCAGTAGTTTCTTCAATAAGGGAATTAATGCAAGAGCATGCCTACGCTCGGGGTCAAAATAAGCCACCTACAAATGCTCCTTACAGAACACCTATAACCCCCAATCGAGGAATCATCCGAACCTATCATGGAAGTCAAAACTCGCATATGCCCCCAGAGCACAGCTAGTTACTTGGCTCCACCTCAAAGACAACAAAGAAGAATAAATTCTCCACCTTCTTCTCCCGCTGAGCAGTAATTTCAATTTAAGCAAAGTGGTGCACGTTTCAGAAGAAACGTAAGGTGTCAATGTTCAAACTAATCTAAAAATTGAGGCAGTCGAGAACTCACTCAACAAATAATTGGACATTATGCATTATGAGATTTCCAGGTTGTCTAACCAAAGAAGAGGGTTCAAAAAGGAAATTCCCTTCCCACACAAAGAAAACCTTAAGGAGTGCACATGAAATGTGCTCACCAAAGGATCCAAATGCAAGAATTGATGAAGTCAAAGCAAGAGGTGACTTTGAGAAGTGGTAAAGAATCGAGACCAAAGCAGCCCCAAAGACTAAACTGCCATTTCGCCCCACGCAGAGTTGATTCGCCGTATATTGGGAACACCAGCAAAAAGGGAAGAGGTGAAGCCCAGCAGGCCCCTCCTTTCCCACGTGCACTAAAAAGAAAATCTGGCCAACCAAACTGAAATTTTAGAGGTATTACGGCAAGTGAAAGTTAACATTCCTCTTCTTGACATGATTAAACAAGTCCCCACATATGCAAAATTTCAAGGACTTGGCGTATTTCCAAAAAGAGGCTTCAATGTGAATAAAAGGCCTTTGACTGAAAGCAAGTGAGTGCTATCATCGGCGGTAAGACTCCCGTGAAATATATGACCCAGGATGTCCTACAATCTCATGCACATCTGGAGGCTTTAGTGTAGAAAAAGCACTATTAGACTTGGGAGCTAGTAAGAACCTACCGCCATATTCCATGGGCAAGCAAATTGCCTGGGAGAACTTAAGCCCACTTCCATCACACTGTCTCTAGCCGATAAGTCTATTAAAATACCGAAGGGGACCATTGAGGTTGTTTTAATACAAGTGGACAAATTCTACTATCCAAAGGGATTTGGTCAGACACACGTAGCCGGTCATAGTGGGGCCAATCATGTACCCATCATATCGGGAAGGCCATTCTGGCTACTCGAATGCCATAATAAACCGGAATGGGGTTATGCAACTCACGCTTGGGAATATGACTTTAACTCAATATCTTCCATTCGGAGCAAAAGCGGCATATGCAAATCCAAAGTGGAGGATGACCGTGAAGAAGTCCGCATAATAGATACAATTTCAAGAACAAAGCAATGAGTAGCAAGTGCAAGATGTGTTAACCCAGGAGTTATCTGAGTGCCTCGTAGAGCGACAAGAACCTCAATGCATGAGCTTAGTGCAGGGGTGCTGGAGAAAGAAAATAGAAATTCTACCTCTGTTCAACAGTTAGAGCTCAAACCCCTGCCAATGGAATTAAAATATGCATTCCTGGAAGAAAACAAGCAGTGTCCAGTTGTAATATCGTCACTGCTGACCACTTCACAGGAGCACAACCTGCTGCACCTCCTCAAAATGAACAAGCAAGCTTTGGGGTGGAAAATTTATGATTTAAAAGGCATAAACCCAACAATCTGCACCCACCACATTTATTTAGAAGAAGAATCTAAAGCTGTTAGGCAGCCATAGAGGAGGTTGAATCCTCACATGCAGGAGGTAGTGTGCATTGAAGTCTTGAAATTGTCACAGCTCAGATCATCTACCCCATATCCGAGAAGCACTGTAAGCCCAACTCGTGTGGTGCCCAAGAAGTCATGTGCTTAATTCACTATGAAAATGAAAAGGGCGAGGAATTGTCTAATCTCGACTTACCAATCGGGTTGGAGGGTATGATAGATTGGCTGTGGAGGCTCACCGAAGTAACAAGAAAAGATCACTTCCCACTCGCCCTTCATCGACGCCTTCCTTGAGAGAGCTTCGACACCCATTCCATTGTTTTTGATGGTTATTCAGGGTACTTCGTATGTAGATTGCACTTAAGACTGAAAAGCACCACCTTTACTCGCCCATTTGGAACTTATGCTTATTGTGAGGATGCCTTTTGGTCTTTGCAACTCCCCGCCACCTCTCTCGTAGATGTATGCTTTAGTATGTTTAGCGATATGGTGGAGCGCATAATGGAAGTATACATGGATGACATCACTGTATACGGAGGTGATTTTGAAGAATGTCTAACTAATCTTGAAGCTATCCTGCAAAGGTGCATTGAAAAGAATTTGGTGCTTAACTGGGAGAAATGCCATTTTATGGTGAACCAAGGGATTGTACTGGGGCATGTTATCTCCAGCAGGGGAATAGAAGTTGACAAGGCAAAAATTGAACTTATTTCCAAACTCGTCAACAAATGTAAAACATTTAGGGCAATTCCTAGCCACGAGGGCTTTTACGTAAGATTCATCTAGATTTTTCAGATTGCAAGCCCCTTTATAAGTCGCTAGAGGAAAGATGCTAAATTTGCTCGGGAAAGACTGTCAGATAGCTTTGAAGAGTCAAGGTTCCATTCGACCACCGCAGACCAATAGTACGAGCACCTAATTGGCATGCCTTTTGAGGTGATGTGTGATGCAAGTGATCTTGCTATTGGAGCAGTTCTTACTAAAGAGAAAATGGAAAACCTCATGTAGTCTATTATGCAAGCAAAACCTTGAATGAAGAACAAAGGAACTATACTACTATAGAAAGAATTGCCAAAAGGGTTCACGCCTTAGACAAATTTGAAAGCATACTTGGTCAAGTCCGATATAGTCATTTTTACGCATCATTCCGCTTTGAAATATCTCCCCGACTCAAGCAAATGCTAAGGCAAGACTTATCCGATGGGTTCTTCTGCTTCAAGAATTTAACTAGCAAATTAAGGATAAAAAAGGAGTAGAGAATGTTGTGGCAAACCATCTTTCTAGGTTAACAATAGCCCATGACACTCATATCCCGCCCATCAATGATGAATTTCCTGAAGAATCTTTAATGCAGTTGGAGAAAGCTCCCTGGTATGCTCACATTGCCAATTTCCTTGCAACAGGAGAAATCCCATATGATTGGAATGAACAGGATATGAAGTATTTCTTGTTAAAGATCCATTCCTATTATTGGGAAGAGCCCTTCTTGTTTAAATACTGTGCAGATCAGATAATCAGGAAGTGTGTGCCTGAAGAAGAACAACATGGAATTAAGCCACTGCAGAGTGCACATGTGAGTGGTCACTTTGCTTCGAGGCAGCTTGATGAAGGTGTTGCGGTCACGGTTTCTCTGGCCTTCTGTTTAAAAGCACACGAATGTGCTAGAGTATGATAGATGCGAGCTCGGGGTGTCTCGCCAAATCATATGATGCCACGAACTGATTTTAGTGAATTTGAGCTATTTGATGTTTGGGGCATCGATTTCATAGGACCTTCCCCACATCTTATGGTAATACATACATATTGGTGGGAGTAGACTATGTCCAGATGGAGTTGAGGCAATCCCTGCTGAAACCAGCGACCACGGGGTGGTGCTCGAATTCTTGAATGAGCATCTTTTCCGAGTTCGAGTACCCGAAATCCATTATTAGTAATGGGGTTCACATTCTTGTAACAAACCTTTTGAAACCTCATGACTAAATATGGTGTTAAACACAAAGTAGCTACCCCTTACCATCCTCAAACAAGTAATTAGTAGAGGCTTGACGGGGGAGATTAAGACCGTGTAGGGTGGTAAGCGAGCGAGAAAGATTGAAAATTCCTGTTGCTTGATTCACTGGGCTGCGAACTGACTTTCAAAGCGATTCTTGGAATGCCCTTATCGGTTAGTATATGGCAAGAGCATATATCTTCCGGTGGAAATCAGTATAAAGCTTGGTGAAGCGATGGCTGAACATAGTTTAAAGTAAGTAGGTCCAAGGTTCCTTGATCTCGATAGGTTGGAAGAAATCTGAAATGATGCGCTTGAACTCGAAGATTGCAAGGAAAGATCGAAAAAATGGCATGATCAAATGATAACTGGCAAAATTTCAACAAGGGGACCCGAGTCCTCTATATGATTCAAACTCCATACATTTTAAAGTGCGAGCTTAAAATTAAGATGGGCCGGGTCCGTTCATCGTTAAACAAAGACACTTGATAGTTCGGTGGACCTACCGATCGAAGGATAATAGGGTAATCAAGGTTAATGGACGAGAGGTGAAATACATGTTGTGCGTGTTGTAGTCATGGAGAATTCTCATACGGACCCTCCTTGATACCAGGTTACCGCAGTTAGGAGTGGCTCTCTTGATATCTCGGAGGCCATTAATTTAATTTCTTAGTCTTGTTTAAGTTTCTATTTTGTTAAAATCTTGTGTCGGTCGAGTGGCATCATTTTCTTTGTGTTGGTAGTTGGAGCGTATCGACCATTTCACCAACCAGTACTTGACGCGGTGGATGATTCTTCTCTACTTGCTTGATTCAGTACCACTCAATCCTCACAAATTTTCGTTCCCATCACAGGCGACTTGTGTTAGTAATGTTGGCTACCTGCTGGCATCTCTTTTGGCCACTTTTATTGTGGTGGTTTGCGCCCCACCTTGATTGAAAAATTGAAGCCTTGTATGTTACCATGGTGCTAGAATAGTTCCATGCATGATTAAGTTTTGGTCGATTGAAGTTCCAGTTCAACCTTGTCCATCATGCTTTAGCTAATCACACACAATGCACATGGTTTCATCAATAAGGTTGAAGATGTATACCTCTTTTTACTTTGCAGCCGGCCTTAGATTAGTTGTGACCATAATAGGTTTGTTACATAAAAAGAAGACCCGATGAAGTCTTCCCGATGAAAAGAAAAGCAAAAGAAAAAGGGTGAAAGCCATGACACTTTGCCTTGAAACCGAACACGGTCAGAGGGTATATGGTAAAGCCTTTAAAGCCAGTGCCACTGAAGCCTTCATTGGTTAGAAGTCAGACTTTGTGTTAGCTACGGGTTGATGGGTAGAGTTTAGCGAGTTAGTAGGTCTTTGGATTTTGAAATCATTAGTCAGGTGAAGCTTTGAAGAGTTAGTGGTCGGCGGATCCTTTTGATTTGATGCCTAAACAGATGGTTGGGAGTCATCGGTGGACCCAGATTACATGGATTTGGTGAAGTCGAGGTTTTGACATTGCACCTACAATCTATTCGAGTAAAATAAAATTATGGCCCCAGATCTATTTAGGTTGGTCCTTCAGGTTTAAGGTCACGCGGTAGCTTGGTTGGGGGAGGGAATATCTGCAGCTTATTGGATTCAAGCAGTTGCAACAAAATACAAAGATTTTGGTGGAAGTTCATATTGACTTCCTTGGAATTGATCTTGCCTGAAACTTGTTCCTATATGGAAATTACTCTCATGATGGTTTTGTCTGATACAAATTGTTAAATCTTGAAGTGCCTCCATGTACACACACTTTGTTTAGAATACTCTTTTTGAAAGCATAGCACGCCCTTTAATATTTTATCATTGCTAAGGGACTAGCGATGTGTCGGTTGAGGGGTGTGGTGGTACCCCAGTGCTATTTTGAGTCCTATTTAAGATAGGTTTTGAATGCTTTTGAGTACTAATCATATTAATTAAAAGTAGATTGACATGTGCCGGTTCCATTAGTGTGCGATTTTGTTTCGAGGTTGTTTTGGTAGTTTTGCGGGTTGCGTAAAGCCTCCTCCATCATATCAAGCTTGAACGCCAGCGGTGTTACGATTTATCTTTGAGTTCTTGAATTCTCGGTGATTTCATCGAGAAACTGGATGAAGAAATATCAAATTTGGAAGAGGAGAATGCGAAATTTGGAGGATAGGAAGCAACTTGGCAGTTTCATTTATGGCATAAGCGAAAATTTCGCCTATATTGGAAATTTTAGCTATGATAGCAAGAACCCATTTATCATAGAAAATTCGCTATAATAAGCGAAAACTACGTGCATGTGAAAATTTGAATTTTAAGCTAATACAATTTGCTATGATAGCGAAATTTATTTATCATAGCGAGAAGAAATGCGTGCGTAGGGGAAAATCTTGCTCCTGTTTTTGTGATCAAGCATTTCAGTTTTGTTTAATTCCTCTTTTGCCCTCAGTAACCATATTATTTAGGTTAGTTTGGTACTTTCACATGTTTGGGAGGCTATATAAACCATGTTATAGACATTTGTAGCTTTGCTTGTGCGCGACTTTTCATTCAGCCTGTTTTGGTTCCCATTTCTCTCTTCTCTCCTCTTTCTCTGTTTCTAGGCTGCAGACACACCCTTTGAGGATGACAACTCAAAGGATGTTTGGCTACTAAGCCTGAAACCTTGAAGATGAGGTTCTTGGGTTAGTTGATGTTGGTTTGCGGGTGTTCCTGCGTATTGGCCCAGTCACTGCGTATTTGTGTTTCAAACTTTCCAAACTAGGTTTAAATGTTATTTAATGTATTTTCTTTGGTCAATACTTGGCATGCTTTAGGGTTAAGTGTATTCTTAATGGTAGATACATTGACATCCATTAGATGTCATTTACGAGCCACTAAAAGTAGGTTAAATGCTTTATTTTCAATTCTTTGGAACATTGAAATGCTTAGTAAATCTTTATGGTTCAAATAGGAATGTTATTAAGGTTTGTTTTCAAGTTAAACAAAGATCAGGTTTGGAAATGACTATATGTCATTTATACAATGCGAAGAAATAACTTGGGGACACCTCTGCAACCCCATCACATCAAGTAGTGACTGAAACTTGAGGTGTTCTTTACATCTTATTTAAGCGCTTGACTTAGTGACACCACGATCACACTTTTTTAATGCAAATCAGAAATCCAAATGAAGCCTCACCATTTTGAATCCTTGATCTGAGTCATTTGTAAGATGAAACCCATCCACGAGTTCGACCACAGAACCACTATCTTTATGAGTAGCTTGACTAAGCGGTAGGAAAAATTGGGATCTGAATATTGTTGATTCTGGATCACCTGTTGTATTTTACAGAATCACGGGATATTGCAGTATTCCATAAGTAAATATATCCATTTGTGATCGAGGCTTTGTGAAGTCAGAGAATCATCTGCATACAGCCTGCTTGAGTAATTGTGGTTCCATTGCTTTGGAATAAAATAATCCCATGTAACTTGTCCCACGCAGATATTTCAATATATGTTTGATTCCATTCCAGTGCCTTTTAGTTGGAGCTGAGCTGTATCTTGCTAATAAATTAACCGATAAAGCAATGTATAGTCGATTATAATTTGCAAGATACATTAGTGCACCAATTACCTTTAAGATATGAATATGAGTAGAAGTAACTCTTGTTTCTGTAGTAGGAATGGATCTTTAGTTATAGTGACCTAACAACCATGGAGGAACTAAGAGGTGTGATTTATCCATATAAAGTTCTTTAAGACTTTTACGTATATGATTGATGAATGATACACCCGTTCAAACAATACTCGATCTGCTTGACGACGATATCTTGTTTTGCGAATCCGTCTCGAATTCCTTCTTTAAATAGTTGGGTTTGTTTTGATGTGCTCTTTTTAGATTTGATCAAATTTAAATCATCTATATACTATTATTGCCAATCCGTGTTTTCTTAATGGTACATAGAGCCAAAAATTAGTTATTCACATATCTATTCTTTGAGTAAATAAACTAACGATTATACCACGTTCGACCCAGTTGTTTTAATCCATATAAGATCTTTACCAGCTTGATTGAATACATGCTCATGGTTTGAATTCATTGCTTGATATGAATCCTTAAGGGATTTTCATATATACATTAACATATAGAGATCATATAAATGTCTTTGTATTCTGTCAGTCGTAATCGTATCCGGTCATGTGAGGCTCTTGAAGCTTATCAAATATCGGGATGTGATTTAGGCCATTATAGGAAGAATATATGTCTCCCTCATAGTCAATTCAGTCTTTGTAGAAACCTTGAGGCCACAGAGCGTCACTTTATATCGCCTTATTTCATTATTATTCTCATTGGCACCATTACAAAGACCCATCGATATCAACGGAGTTGTATATTGTATTTGAACTCCCCAGTCAAATGCCTCGTTTGTGATGATCTTAATTATGTTTTGATTGCTTCTTTCCATTTGTAATACGTTTGATGTAGGCATTCATTCACATTTTCGGCTCTTGATCTTCTGTCATTTCTTAGCAGTGTCCATAGCCACTTGGAAAGAAAAAGCATTATTTATATGGTAGTATTTTGATCCAGTATTCAACTACTCATGTATATAATTGATAGAGATCTCTTCATTGTTATGTCTGGTACATCATTAGAATAACTCTTTATTGATGCCTCTGTAGAGGCTACTTGTTCATCTACCTAGGGCTTAACAGTTATATGCTCTTCAGGAGTCATAGATATAATAGCTTTTCCTTTTAGAGATTGTGTCTTTGGAGCAAATAGGTCTTCACGCGTTTTAATCGTGGCTTAGGTTCATTGTCATCTTTGCTTTGTAATTTTCTGGTGGGATTTCAATCCTCGTTAGGGTATTCTGTTAGGATATCAATTTTGCCTTTTTTATTTGAATCAATAAAAGCATAAAACAGTGATTCGCAAGACCTTGTAAATGAATTATTTTAGACTTCTGAATTCAGTTACTTTACATCGGGATCAAGGTAAATAAAGATGACTCATTCCATGCCAATTTCTCGCCATTCTTCTGGTCAAACTATCTCCCCTAATGGCGGGAAAGATTTTCATCAAAGTGACAATCACCGTCGAAATGATAAAACTTCCGTGGGGCTTGATATAATTTATAATGAATGCGGATTAGAAAGCTGACATAAATGTCTGAGACGAGCGTTGAGGACCCCAACCCAGGTCGATGTGTGAAGCCGATTGGAACATAAAGCAGTGCAACGAAGCTTCATGGAAATGCGAAATGGAGTTGATAACCTTTGTAATTTGTAATGGTGATAAATCGTGATTAATTTGTAGGATGAAAGTGAATTCAAATTTAAACGTATAATATTGTCACAATCTTAGATAAAAGGCAATTTGGATTTCAAAAGTAATGGTCTAGCAATCAATTGTAGATGTTTGATAAAAGATTCAGCCAACCCATTTTGAGAATGAACATGAGCAATAGGATGTTGAACATCTATACCAATAGACATACAATAATAAAGGAATGTTTGAGATGAGAATTCCGCGACATTATCAAGGCCAATTGTATGTGATGGGGTGATCGGGGAATTGTGTTAAGTCGAGTGTTGGGCCAATAATCTAGCAAGGCAACATTTCTACTACAAAATTATAGATAGGACCATCGGTGGACACGTAAATTAAAGAGCAAATACACAAAAGACGAAAGGTCCACTAGGTGGGTGAATATGCTTACAAATATCCACATAAATCGTTCACAGAAAAGTAGGGGATTCAAATGTAACCTTTGTAAAGATGGTCATCATTAATTTGCCTTTGGAACAAGCGACACAAGTATAACCATCGATTACTAAAATTTGTCTTCTTGTTAATGGATTCCCATTAAATTTTGAACTATCTGACAGCATCATGGAAATTAAGGTTTTGATTTATTCATGTCGATAAAAATGCATTGGAGTTATTGAACCCGGTTCATGTGACATAAGATTAAATGGAGTAATGGTTATCTGATATAACCTGAAGATAAAGAGTAATTGTTCAGAGATACATTTTTGCCGAAATAATAGAAGTAATGAGTAAATACTTTCATTTTGCATCATGATTCATAGTTTCAATATGATATCCGTTTAAATGAAATATCTTTGAAAGCGGAGTAAATTTCTACTAGATTTATTAGAATAAAGGCATCTCTTCAATTTAGTTTAGTGCCTTTCGGTAGAATAATGGTGGCTTTGTCCAGACTAATCAGAGATTAACATGACTGAGATAGGTATGAGACATTCAGGTCGCTAATGTGAGTTTGAGAAAAATATTTCTTATCCACTTGCTTGAGATCGTGTAGGTTGTGGCACAGTGACAAGACGCCCATCACCCAGATGGCATATCATTAAGTCAATTAAGGGAAGGATCACTCAAATCTTCAAAATAAAAATAAAATTTAAATAGAAAATCAAATTTAAGCATTATAGATAGCGTATGGAAAAGAAAATAACATAAAAAAATATGAGATAGATTTCATACTTCTGCGAATTTGCCATCCCCGTCGAATAATTGATTTTTCTATTTGGATCTTCAAAATCAAAAACATCAAAATGTTTCAAAGGAGTACTACACCATCATCATCAGAAAGAAAGGATCATCGGGATCCATAGTGTCTTCAGTCGATGGAACGTTTCAATTTGTATCTTTTCCCACTCACAGGAAACTGATAGGTTCAGCCGTGCTTGGTAGTATGATAGTGCGAGGACCGGTGACCTTTCATTCCACATTTGTAACATTCAGTCTCATAAACCTTTTTGTTATGTGGCCTTGTTATGTACTCCCGGATAATTTTTAAAGAACAATTAAACTTAGTTTGTTTGAGGTATTGTTCTTGTTTGAGGCCCGATTATAATTACCTCAGTTAAAAATTACAACGATAACATGACCGACCTCGTACATCCATAATATCCATGCCAGCCACGCCCATGCGTGCGTCCCATTAATTTGGATTGTAGCATTGAGAAGCGGGAGCGATGGTCTGAATCCGATGGGGGCGAGGATTGGTGGTTTTTAGTAGCAGTTCATTCATTACTCGACTAGAAGGGGACATCTGATTAACTCATAATATTTGGAAAAGCAGCGCTCTACATATTCTTTGTTGCGAGCACATTAAATGTTAAAAGTAGTGTATGTTTTCTTAGGCATGTCCTCATCGTAATCTTTTCTCCACATAATTTGGTGAGAACTAATTTTGAACAAGAAGTGAGGTTGTAGTGCCTAAGCGACTTGGGAAATCTTGTAATTAAGTAAATGAAGCCAATCATAATAATGGGCCTTAGAGAGAAATTCTGATCTTTTGATGATCATATCGTTCTTTCAAACTCATCTAGAGGATCAATGGATCCTTGGTAGATTTAAATATTCACTTTTTAGGCCTTAAATCGATATGATGGCGAGGAATTTAAGGCCTTAGTGAGTCACATAGGGATGCGGTATTTCCTTCTTTGATTGTGTTTCCAGATTCATAGCATCCCAAGTGGATTTATCAAGATCGAAGATAAATAATTCTACTTTGAAATAATTAACCTTTATATAAATAAGTAACACTATATAAATAAAGTTATAAAAGTATATAAAGTAACACAGTAGGGCCAATAGCGAGTTTTGGAAGTATTTGACATTTTTAAATTTTGAAATAATTAACCTTATATAAATAAAGTAATATATACTATATCTATATATATATATATATATATATATATATATATATATATATATAGAGAAATGCATAATTTGTGGTATATTTAATAATAATATAATTGAGTTTAAGTGGTAATTACAGTGTAAAATTAAAATTGGCAGTTGAATCGGTTTGAAAAAATCCTCCCACACACATAACAATTTTTTCAAAATCAAAATAACAAAAACAAATTTTTTTTTGTTTTGTTTTTTGTTTATTTTTCTTAACAGAACTGAAGCTTGAACATTAAACACAGGCTTGGGGCACGATTTCGAGAAAATAAAATAATTCTTAACATCTTGAGCATAAAGCTTGAATATTTGAAACGTAGGTTTGGTTAGTTTTACAAATGATTTGTTACACACGAGAACTTATGAAAAAAAATTCAAAAAAAATATTTGAAATTTATGAAATTGAAATGTACCTTCTTGTTTATGATTTTGTAATATAAATGCGAGTATGAGTTCCCTGGATTTGAGCTTTCGACTTTATGATTATTCGAACTCGTGTTTGAAAGATAAAAGAAAAGAAAATAGATAATGAAAAATAATTTAAGAAAAAATATATTTTCATTCTTCTAGAAACCCATATATAGTGTTGATTAATGTCTAAGTAATAATTATTCATCGATAATCATGTGATCATTCATGAGTTATCAGTTAATTATTTATAACAATAGCATAATTTTCTCAAAATTCAAAATTTTTACAAATCTTAATGAATAATTCACTATTCTTATCATCTTTGTTCCCTTTCTTCTGTGCACTTTCCAAGTGGGTTTGTTAATATTCCAATAATCATTGTTTTAAAAACAGGACTTGATCAACCGGTCTGATCGACGATCAAATTGATAGCATTTTCTACAGAACTGTCTTTAAACTGATAAAATCGATGATTCAACCTATAAATCGGATGAACATGACGATTCTCTGCGAACTGAACGGTTCAATGATCGTCCACTTTCCTTCCTCTGTCCAGTGCACGCAGCTCCCTTTTCCTCTCCAATCATAATAGCACCAATGACAGGCTGCACCCCAGATTTGGCTTTCCCCTTCCTCTCTGTCACGGAGGGTAGTTCAGCTGCCCCTTCCTTGGGCACAACAGCAAACTCCAGCATCTCCTGCAGATATAGAGCTCCATCAAAATAGTATTTTGATCGTTCCATATTCATGATTTTGTTTACCATTTAATTTTAATTTTGAAATTATGATTTTTTAGATCGTATCTCCTATTTATGATTTTAAATTTTAAAATTATGAATTTAGATTTACATTTGACGATAGGTTTTTATTTTTCTAAAATATTTTTATTAATACGTTTCTAATTTAAAATTAAAATTCGAAAATTTTGACTAAAATTTCTCATTTAAAATATTATATCAACCTTTTTGACTGCTAAATATTATATCGATTTAAAAATAAATATATCATTTTTAAATATCTTTTACTTTCCAAAAATTATTCTTTAAATATGAATAAGATCTAGTGGCCGAGATGGAAGGAGGCATATTTTGAATTCCTTATATATATATCTATTCATCAATTTTGAATTATCAATGAAATATTTTATACTTTATCATATAAAAATTCGATCGAATAAATTTTTTATTAGAAGGTCTTGTATTTTGAAATAAGTTTTCTAGCATCTATTAATATTCTAAATTTCATGTTGTTAAGAACTTTTTAAAAATTATAATTATGTATCAAATATTATGTATTTGAAAAATTTTATTAGTATTTATCATTTTATTTTTCATACTCAATTTAAATTTAATTATATATGGCAACAACTACTACGAATCTATTGAATCTTGAATTCTTGATATTCCTCTCAATTACCTACTCCATATATTCTTTTCATTCTAGATGTTAAGTTTTTTTTCGAAACATTCTAGATGTTAGGTTTTGAATAGCAAAATATTAGACTGATTATGGATTTTTTTTTTATCCTATGGTATTGAGTTGACTAAAGGGGGTCTTTTTCAAGGCAATCTAATTTATAAATTAATGACATTTGCATGGTGTGGAACAATTTTTCTATCAATCCCATAGTAAAAAATGGGTTATGAAAGATATGATGAAATGTTAAGTTTACTTATTCAAGTCTAATTTGAAATAGTTGTTTATCATTTCTAACGTGCGTAATCTTAATTTTCTCTTTTAGTCTCTTTTCTTTTAATAAGGAGGGATGATTTTTTTGTCATTTTAGCCTGAAATACCATTCTATGCATCTTTTAAACTTTTTATATTTTTCTTAATAAAGTTGTTATTTTATAGATCTAGGTTTTATATGTTTTTGTTACTTGAGTAAAGTCGTCTTGGTGCACGTGTAATTGTTGTTGCCTTCGTGTGGTTGTCGTAAATCTTGGTGTAGCATGTGGTTGTGTGCGTCACCAAGTACGGCCCAGTTTGATTTACCGTTGATGTTTATTTGTGTTTGGATGATTCTGTGAGACCTCGGATAAAGTAAAATAATAGACACGGGTTGCAAACATGGGAATTTCGCTAGATCTTGGATGACGACGCAGGACATACCGTTGAGTTCGTCTCACGAAATCTAGGTACATAGTCGAATTTTGTCGAATTTCGAGAAGGTCGGAATCGCACGTATTTCGAGACAAACAGGCGAATGAGAGAGTGACACGTGGCATGAAGATGCATGCCATATGGTACACGAGGGAGGAGGACCGCGGCGCATAGGCAGGCGAAGTGTGCACTTCTATCTTGCATAAGAGGATAGTGGTGGGGAAAGTGTAGGCATGAATAGCGTGTGGAATGCTATGTGTAAACTGAGGAGAGAAGGAGGAAGAGAGGTGTTACTGCGCCTATATAAATATTCTCGCTGCTTGGTTTGTTGGGGAAAGGAAAAAAAAAAAAAAGAGAGGAGAAAGAAAGAGAAAAAAGAAGAAAGAAAGAAAGACAACGGAAAGAAAGAGAACAGTAGTTCTACGATTAACAAAACTGTAAAAACTTGGTTACGACGGTGAAGCGGATGCACTTCGAGAGGTAGGGTTCTCTCTACTGCAGTTAGTCTTTGTTTAAGAGCCATGAAATGGCCATGGGGGTTAACTTTGGAGTGATGGGCTGGTTTAAAGAATAATTTCGATGGGAATTGTTGGATTGGGGCCGGTTTAAGGGTACACGTGTGGTTCCCGGGACTCTGAGTTCACAGGCGATTGTTGTATTATAGTTTGGGATGGAAGGATGATCTTAGTTTGGCGGCTTAATAAGTAAGTCTTTGTTTTAAGTTTGGAGATTGAAATCAGTTTGTGTGTTTATTACACTTGTTTGAATAACATGCATGCAGTTATGTGAAAATGATGTTAATATATGCATACTCGCTATATATTAACGTGATGCTTCAGTGTGAAGCATGTATTATGAGTGTTGCATGTAGTTCCCATCATGTAACGCATGAGATATTATCGCATTGACATTATCATTGCATGTGCCGCAGGTCATCACGAATGTCGGGTGTGAGTGCATGAATAAAATGGGTATTCGGAGGGTTGTCCGATGCTTAGTGATTGAAGGGTTGTCAAATAAATTATAATAAGAAAGTTTGTCCCAGTGAACTCTATCGAAGGGTTTGTCCAATAAGGGTTCTGGTGGTCGAGTGATTCGATACTCGGAGGTTGTCCAATGGTTTACTATTCGGAGGGTTGTCCAAGTGTGCAAAATATTTAGAGGGTTGTCTGATATCAGAGGTTGTTCAGTGGGTTTCAAAAACTAAAAGATTTTATTTTGAAACTAGTTTTCCTCATGGCAAGTGCATGTATGAGAGTCGATGAGTGGGCATGACATAGACATTCATATAGAGATATGCATATTTTATATGAATGAGTGTGAAAGATGATTTTGTGGATTATGCCATTGCATGTGCACCCAGGTGGGGTAGCCCTTGTAGGAGACTTTCTCTATTGGGCGTAGCTCACCCCAGGTGTAGGAAGTGTGCAGTACCCGGTACACACGAAGGCAACTTCATGAGGTCTTAGTTGAGAGGAAGATCTAAGATATTTCTCGTGTTCTTTTGTAAAATTTACGGGTAGAAAACCCGAGTTTTGTTCAGCGAGCCCATTGTCAAATTTTGTACTTGTGTGCAATAAATTGTAATTAAACTCGGATTATATGTTTAATACAATTTGGCAAGAAGCTGTGTCTTGCATGAGAGGATGTTTGGCTGCGTCTGAACCATAGGAAGTCGCTCTGTTTCGATCCTATGTATTAGCCGAACTTTAAGACGGTTTTTGATGGGAATTAAAGGGGTGGCCCTATTTGGCACCTGGTATATTAGCAGCCCCATCATTAAGCTTGATGTAGGCTTTTCGAATCACCCAAATCGGACCTTTACGAAGTTATGGCCTTTTACTCGGAAGGGTGGAGGGGATGAAACATGGCCGAGCTCTTACGGCGAGCTGACCTCTTTGGGGCGAGCTGAGCTCTCACGGATGAGCTGACCTCTTTGGTGACTAAGCTCTCTTGGATGGTGACCTCTTTGTTTGGATGAGCGACCTCTTTAGGCGGGCGAGGCTCTTACGGCGGGCCGACCTTTTGCGCGGCGAGGCTCTTGCCGAGCTAACCTCTTCTTGTGAGCTGAGCTCTTCTGGCCGAAACTCAGCGAGGATGGCTGTGTGTAGTGGCTTCAGCGGGGATGGCGTGTGGCGGCGACCTCCTTTAATTTGGGCTCTTACGTGCAGGCTCGGCGGGGGGAATGAGCTCGGCTGTGCCAACTTCGGACGACCATAACTTTCTCGTCCGAAGTCCGTTTCACACGTTCGTAGACTCTATGGAAAGCCCTTTGAGTCTAAAATCCATCCATATATGGCTCAATATAATCTGAGCTCATATTTTGTTCGAAAGAGACGAAAGACAGTAGGTAACACAATCGGTTCCGCATGTCGGATTCTTGCTCATGTGAAGCGCCAACTTTGGATGACCATAACTTCCTCGTCCGAAGTCCGTTTCAGGTGTTCTTAGACTCTATGGAAAGCTCCTTGAGTCTAGAATCTGACCAAATGCCTGTAGATGGAATTTGGTGCTCAAATATAGCCGGACCGACCTCTTTTGGCCGAGCTCCGACCTCGTCTAGGGAATGAGCTCGGCAACGCCAACTTTGGATGACCATAACTTCCTCATCCGAAGTCCGTTTTGCACGTTCTTTGACTCTATGGAAAGCTCTCTGAGTCTAGAATCTAACCATATGCCTGTGGATGGCATTTGTGTAAGGAATCAAACATTCCTATACGTAGCGAATATAATTTAAAAATAATCTGTACATACATCTTGGTTCTTCGAAGGCTCTTGACTTCGATTCACGAGATTGCAAAGTAGATCCATAGCCGCTGCGCGTCCGACCTCCAAGGTATCCATACGAACAACTCTTGGGATCCTCACAGGAATTTTAACTCGAAGCTTAATATATGCTGGTTCCTCAGATCATCTCATGATCCTAACCCAGTTCTGATCTATTTATAGATCGATTTCGTTATAAATAATAATCCTCATAAATAGGATCATTTAATTTCCATAAATAGGAGAATTAATTCATAATTAATTATCATAAATATGAAATTAATTGATATAGCGGCAGTGATTATAAATGGAGAATTAATTCATAATTATTTCCATAAATATTAAGAAATTAATTCATAAGCGATTTACAATATTTATTTCTAATATTTATGATAGAATTAATTCATAATTAATTATCATAAACATTATAATTATCAAATAATTAATTTTGTTTTAACCCAAAATTATTCTTTTATTGTGTGACCCTTTAGGTTTCTAATCGACTCGCAATAAATATAAATTGTAATTCTTAGACTTATATTGGCTTTAATACACATAAAACCAACAATTTGGTGCTCACATAGTTTATGAAAAGTTGATCATTGCACTAAGTGCACTAATTACTAGAATCTTGAATGAGAGAGACTGTTATGTGTCATTGCTTAATAATTGAGTGACACGTGAATATGCGTGAATGAGGTTATTATATAGCTTGTTGAGTTACACAATGGAAAAAAAAAAAAGACCCAAGGATTTTAGACATACTAAATTCGAACAAATAAGTATATACAAATAGAGATAAGAAACTAAATCAATGATATTTAGCATGTTGTAGAAGCCCCGGGTTAAAGGTATTGATCGCGATAATATTATCAAATGTGTATTTATTATCGAATATATATAGGCAAGTCGTTTATTATGCTATTAACTTGGATGTTGTTTCATCCTTTATGGTTTTTAGCGGTTTTGATTATATGTTTTTATCAATGTTTTGCTAAGTTGGAATCAATGAAATTATTTATCTCTTCAAAAAAAAAAAAAAAACAATATATCAGTTTATCATGCCTAGCTTATATGACAAAGCGCTCAACATTTTAAAAAAGCAAGGCATAAGATAGGTCTTAGTTGAGTCCCAATGAATATAATTTACAATAGTGTAACTAAAATATTTAGTTGCATAAAAAAAAAAAGCTTGGTGATACATTTAAAAAAAAAACAATAATTGATGATAAATTTTGCCTATTATACCGAAGAGGGAAAAGTGTCGGTATTCAAATTTTCATTGTTTTATAAAAGAAAGAAATTTGTTTGTATGTATCTTTGTTAATCAAAATTTACATGTTTTTTTTTTATTTAATTTATAGGTTTCTTTACATTATTAATTTGATACATATAAAAAGTTACCAATAATATATTGTGTATATAAGAGAGGAGTGTTTGGTAGAACTTATTATTTATTAATTAATGACTTAAGTTTGACTTTAAGGTTTTATTTTGATAAAAATTTGTTGACTTTAAGTATTGAAGATTGTTTAAATATTTTGGTCACGTAGGTTACCGTGTTCATTGTTTTTGAGATGTTAGTAATCTTCAGAAAACTGGTAGATTGAAATTTCATAATAGGGTTGAATAAATAATTTGGATGTTGATGGTAGAAAAGCATCAGGTTAAAATTTCTTACAAGAAATAGAGTTGACTTTAATTTTACATAAAATTTATGTATTTCTTTTTTCTTTTTTTGATATATTACCTATACTATGATATTTCGTTATTCTTACAAGCTGCTAATAAACTTAATCGATATATCACAATAGAGGTAACATTAGATTATTAAAGAAAAACAAATTGGAAGACTTTTATTCAAAAAGAACGATTCAACGAAAATATTAATAAATATTTTAGAAACATCTCCTATTAATCCATAATATATATCATATCTATCGAATAGAGGGTAAACTTTAAATCTTCTTTGTCCAGGTTGGCCAATAGGGAGTGTTTGTCCATTTAGCCTTGTGATCTCATGAAACATAATAAGGACATTTTGTTTGTATGAGAGGTGTTTGTTACATCCTACATAAGATAATAGAGAAATTTTCTAACACTATACAAATATGGGTTTTTTTTAACCTAATAGACACGTTTTAAAGCCGTGAGGGCCTCTTAAGCAAAAAAAAATAAAATAAAATATCTATATGATTGATTAGAATCATTATATATATATATATATATATATATATATATATATATAGACTCTCTTTGTAGGGAAGTGAATGAGTGCAACTAACTTAAATATTAAGGAGTTGTAACACACCAAACTTCGGATCAAGGGCGTTACAGTCCATTCACATAAAGGACTCTAAAACCCTACATGTAAATCTATCAATTCCTTAAATCCCAAATTAGGATTTTCAAACAATATGATTTTTGTACCTAGCAATTTGATAACATGTTTATGGTATAAAATAAATTAAATTGTATTTTTACGGCATTTAAATTGATAAAAAAAATGATAAAAACCCGAAGAAAAAAATCAATTCAAGAAATAAGGGTAAATTAGAAATTTACCAATTCAGGACCCAAAGTTATAAATAAAGAAGTCAATATGACAAAGTGGAATAATGGGTTAAGTTGAAGTGTAAATGAAAGAAGAATGAAGGACCAAATAGAAAAAACGGGAAAAAACTTAATAAAAAGTGAAGGCCAAACAAGGCCTTAATCTTGTAAAGAAAAAAAACCAAAAGTGGTCTTGTAAATAAGGAGGTTTCTCATTTGCATAAGGGAGAAAGAGAGACACTGGTAAAGAGGAGAAGGAGAAGGAAATTCCTTGGTGTTTTCTCTCCATCTTGTAGAGATCAAACTTGATTCAAGAAGAAGAAAGAAGATACTTGTAAGAGATTAAGGTATGAAAACCTAACTAAAACCCATCTTTTCTTGTGTTTGGGTTTGGAGAAAAATCCTAACTTTGTGTAAAGTGTTCTTGGATGGTTTTAGTTCATTTTGAGGTTGTTTTGCATTGTTTTGATTGGTTTGGATTGGTTTTGAGGAATTTTTGTATAAAGGAAATGATGAAGTTTCAAAGAATTTGTCAAATTTTTTTCAAAACTCCTGTTTTTGTTTTGGCTATAAGTTAAGTTATAATCATCCAAATTGAGTGATTCAAGTTGGTAAAGAACCATAAGAGCTAGAGCTACAAATGTATAGAAGGGTCTAGGAGAAAATTGTTGCTCTAATGCTCCTGAATATGGGCTTAAAGGTGAGTTTTGGGTAGTTGATGGGTATGCATTGTTTTGGGTGTAGTTGTGGTGTTTTGGCCGTAAGTTGAGTTTCACTCATCCAAATTGAGTGATTCAAAATTATGGGTAAATAAGACTTCTAGGGGAATAATTTAATTAAAGGAAGTATATAAAATTTGTAGCCCCAAAGTGCCCAGAAATCCGTCAAAGTGGAGCTATGTGCAAACGATCTGATTATGTTTTGAAAATTAGAGTAGTTTGGATGTAAAATGCAATAACTTGAGTTTTGGTGATCAAAATTGGATGATTAAAATTGGAGAAGAAACCTTAGAGCCATAGCTTCAAATAAGTAGAAGGAATCATTACCAATTTATGGATTTAAGACCCTTGAAATCGAGAATAACAGTAGGTAACCGAGTGAGCTGGGCATACCGACCAGTTTGACATTAAAATCCCGTAACTTGAGTTTGGGTGATCCAAATGAGATGATTCCAATTCCTACTGAATATAGACTCATAGAGCTATCATTTTCTTGAAGGAAGAATGAGAAAAATATGGCTCATGTTTCCCCATAAAAATTTTCAATTGAAGGTGTATTGGGTAGACTTCAACCCTAACCAAAAATCCTAGAATGCTCAACTAATTTTTTTTCTTGGGTTGTTCTTTGATTGTGACATATTTGTGATGGATTTGGGGTTGGTGACGAGGAAAATTGACCCAAGAACAGGATTCCGAGGATAGGAATCGAAGAGTGACAACCTTTCTGTGTTTGTTCTTCACACTTCTTTCCTTATTTCGATTTTGTGTTTCTTTCGACAAACTAAATCTAAAAGGTTTTATATGAATATGCATGTGTGCTCCGTTTGAGACATAAATGAATTGGCTTGTTCTCCACTTCTCTCTCTATATTTCTAAAATGTTTGAAGGATTATGAAATAAGTGGATTTATTGAAATTAATTGCGATAAATTGCATATTAATTTGTTTTAAATTAATTTGATAATGAATTGCACATGAAAAATTGTTTGAGTATTGGAAACCAAGTATTTGGATATAAATGTATATACACTATTATAAATTTCTATGAATGATTTGAGCACCCTTAATAGAATGTTAACCGTTAAATTCGAGTTAAGGATATATTGGTATACCAATAAGGGTCAAATTAGTAGTCTTCTTATTTGAATGTGACGTGTGTCACTGCAGATCGTAGCCCAGCGGGACCCGTGTCTGAGTGTTCACGAAATGATTTTTAATAACTAGTCAGCAGCCCAGTGGGACCGTACTGTGTTATATATATATTTTTTATACCAGCCTACAGCCCAGCGGGACCGTGCCGATGATTTGTTATCTTATGCACCGAAAGCATAGGTTAAATTCGCTTAAGGGCAAAATGAAAAGAAAATTATGAAATGCATGATTTGTGTTAGAATGATTTATTGCACATGAAATTGAATGATTGAAATGACTAATGAATTGTAATATGATTGTTTACGAAATGAAAATATACATATATGTATTGTACCGCATGAGTCATTGAAAAATTATAGAAAGAGAAAAATACATGATTTACTTAAACTAAAATGAAGAGAGAAATGTATAGAACCACTTTTTGTATCGCCAGCATGCGTCTGGGTGAACAATCTGAAGAAAGACATAGCGATTCGAGTCAATGTCAGGGCCTCCACGAGGTTGAGTAAAGCTCTGACCATGCATTCATGAAATATTTTTGAACACTTTTTGTACAAACTCTTATTTTGTTTTGTAAATATTTTGGTAATGAGAATGACTTATAATTCCGTACTGTATAAAGGTGGTAAATGGACCAAATGGGCATGTAATGCCATATTTAATGGAAAATGTGTATTGAAAACAAAATGATGGACCCCTTTAAGTTGAATTAGGATATATAAATATATTTTCATAAAGATAAATATCTTTACAAAATGAGCATTGTAAATGTGTTTTACTGAAAAAAGAAAAGAGAATTGGATTCGACAAGAGGACCACGTCCCGGATCGGGTTCGACCTTTGGGTCGGGTTGGGTCGGGTCTGGTACGGTGGCGCGAGCAGCTACATTTTTAGTGGTATCACAGCCTAGGTTTAGGTGATTCTACAAAATAATTTTTGAAATTGTTTGTGACATGCATTGCATTTGGATTTAAAGGATTACGTGACTCTGATGCGGATCTTGTCGATCTTAATAGGTAAGCATGGATGGTTCAGGACCCTATAGGGTCAGAGGTGACTAGGAAGTCACCTAAATAGCCCTGCTAGTGTGGAAGGTGGGCAAGCGTCCCATGCTCCATCGATTCGTGAGCAAGGTCATGCAGCAAGAAGTGTTATGGATATCCTCACAGCGGGATAGCTCTCGAGGCCTTTGCAAAGAGCGGCACGACACACTCTGATTGTTGTAGCGGTCGACCATGAGAGAATGGCAAATATCGACCCATGGATTTCCTTAGGAAGAAAGATGTGAGCCTTCCATGGTGGAGAGATTAAACGAAAGAGCTGAAAGAATGTTGCGACAAATGCATTTCACACTAGAGGAGAATTTAGAGTGTGCGACCTCACTTCTACAGGATGAAGCTTATCAGTAGTGGGTTTCCGTGACTAGGACCACACCATCGGAGAGTGTTACATGGGAGTTCTTCTACAGTGGAATTCGAGAGAGAAGCGATATGTGGGTCGTATTTATCGAGCAATATGAGGCAGGAGTTTCATAATTTAAAACAAAGATAGATGAGTGTGACTGAGTATCAGAGAGAATTCACCTAGTTGAGTAAGTATGCTCGGATGCTAGTGAGGCGAGAAGAGAAATCTCTGTGAGAGTTTGAAGATGGCCTCAATGACCATAGTCGAGCCCATGTCACAGGATTTTTCCATGATGACTTTTCTAAAATTGTGACATGTGCTCTAAATGTTTAAAAAGTAAAGAAAGAAGAGTATGAAAGAAAAGAAAGAAGACAGGGTAAGAAAAACCCTGGACAATCAAGTTCTTATTAGCACCAGAGTAAGAAATTCAAAGGACCACAGGGTTCTAATCAACCTACAGCTCAGACTACTGGTAGTAAGACTATTCTACTGGCACCATCAGTTGCTAGTGCACTAGGAGGCTCTTCAAGAGGACCAGCTCCTCCTTATTGCACACATTGTAGGAGGAAACATAAAGGAGAGTGTTGGAGATTGACAGGTGCTTGTTTGGTTTGTGGATCCAATGAGCACAAAGTGAGAGATTGTCTTAGAGCTCGTTCTTTCATAGCACCCCCGACCGGGGGTACAGTTTCAGCAGTACAGAAGAGCAACAAAGACAACAACGGTGTTACATCACCTAGTGCACCGAGATAAGCGACACATACTATGAGTAGACAGGATGCTCGTGCTCTAGCTAGGGCATATGCAATGAAGGCAGTGGAAGAGAAAGATGCACCGGATGTGATAGTTGGTAATTTCTATATCTTTGAGAATATTGTACGTACCATTGATAGATCGAAGGTTCCAACCCACTCTTATATTTGTACTACCATTCCAAGTTTGGGTAGTTTACCGAAGAGTAAAATCGAGTATGAAATTTTGGTGACAAATCCACTTGGGCATAGTGTCATTGTGAATAGAGTTTACAGAGATTGCCCCATCAGAATATAAGAGTATGAGTTTTCAGGAGACTTGATCAAGTTGTCATTTAGAGAGTTTGATGTGATATTGGGGATGGATTGGTTGTCCCGACACCAAGTGGTAGTTGAATGTAGAATGAAGAGAGTGACCTTAAGGACACCGAGTGGCGAGGAAGTGACTTTTATCGGCGAGAGGTTGAACCACCTCTTTAATGTGATATCGCCGCCTCTACTGCTAGAACAATGGTTCGAAGGGGTGTAAACCTACTTGGCGTATATGATTGTCTGACGAGCCCAACATCGAGACACCCCTTAAGTTAGTGATCATCCGGACGTGTTTTCGGAGGAGTTTCTAGGATTGCCTCCATAGAGAGAGATTGAGTTCGCAATTGACGTTGTTCAGGGTGCCACTCTAACATCCATTATACCGTATCGAATGGCTTCTGTGGAGTTAAAAGAATTGAAGCTTTAGTTGCAGATTGTGGGTTGTGTTGGGTCTGTCATATGAGTTTCAGTTATTCTGTTGGGATGGGTATAGTTTATATGATTCACTATGAACTATAGGCGAATGTGATGAACAGTGCCGAATTTAGGTGGTATTGTTGATGAATGTGTCTTTTGAAAGTGACTATGATCCGTTATCATCGAGTTGAGAATTAAGGATACAAATGTGCATAGGCGGCCCGTTTAGAAGCAGCGGTATGGACATTATGAGTTCGTAATCTTAGTTTGGGTTGGCTCGTCTGCCGGCTTTCATGGACTTAATGAATCGTGTTTTTCGACTGTACGTAGATCAGTTTGTCATGGTGTTTATTGATGACATCCTTGTGTATTCAAAGGATCAGGAAGATCATGATACACACCTTTAAGTAGTGCTAGAAACCTTGAGAAAGGAATAGTTATATGCAAAACTGAGCAAATGTGAATTTTGGTTGAGAGAAGTGTCCTTTCTTGGGCACATTGTATCAGAAGAAGGAATTCAAGTGGATCCAAAGAAGATAGAGGTGATTATTGAATGGAAACCACCAAGAAATGTCACGGAAGTGTGTAGTTTCCTGGGATTGGCAGGTTACTATAGAACGTTCATTAAGGGGTTTTCGATGACTACGGGCCCTATGACGAGATTGCTCCAAAAGAATGTGAGATTTGAGTGGAGTGAAAAGTGTCAAGCTAGTTTTGAAAAGTTGAAAGCATTCTTAACCGAGGCACCGGTTCTTACTTAGCTGACAGGTAAAGAATACGTGATTTTTAGTAATGCTTCATTAAATGGACTTGGATGTATCCTTATGCAAGAGAGCAAAGTGGTAGCTTATGCTTCAAGGCAGTTGAAGCCGCATGAAAAGAAATACCCTACGCATGATTTGGAATTGGCTGCCATTGTGTTCGCATTGAAAAATGGAGACACTATCTTTATGGAGAAAAGCGTTTCATCTACACCGATCACAAAAGTCTTAAGTATTTGCCCTCGCAAAGAGAGCTTAACTTGAGACAACGTAGATGGATGGAATTGATCAAGGATTATGATTGATCAGAATAGAGTGGGGAAAGAAACTTAGTTTACAGTGAAAGAGGATGGATTTATGTATAATAGAGATCTGGTTTGTGTACCCAATGATGATGAGTTGAAGAAATCCATACTTGAAGAGGCACATAGTGGATCCTTTGCTATGCATCCTGGTAGCATGAAAATGTATCAAAGATTTAGACTTCATACTGGTGAATTAGGAATGAAGAGTGTATCGGAATTTGTGACAAAGTGTATGGTGTGTCAAAAAGTGAAGGTAGAACATCAAGTTCCTTTGGGATTATTGCAGCCTTTTAAAATACCCGAGTGGAAATGGGACTGAATCACAATGGAATTTGTGGTCGGGTTTCCAGTGACAGGAAGAAAGTATGACTCAGTTTGTGTCGTGGTAGACCGATTGACTAAGTCAGCTCACTTCCTACCAACGAGAACCGACTATTCACTTGACAAGTTGACAAAGCTTTATATAAGGGAAATAGTTCCGTTACATGGAATTCCAATATCGATCATTTCAGATAGAGATCCGAGGTTTACCTTAAGATTTTGGGGAAAGTTGCAAGAGGCTTTGGGCACGCGATTGGATTTCAGCACAACGTTCCACTCGCAGACATATGGACAATCGAAAAGATTGATCCAAGTGTTGGAAGATATGTTAAGAAATTATGTGATCGACTATGAGGGTAGTTGGGATAGACACATTCCTCTAGTTGAATTTGTGTACAACAATAGCTTTCAGTCGAGTATTGGAATGACGCCTTATGAGGCTCTCTACGGAAGAAAATGCAGAACACCATTGTATTGGACCGAGTTAAGTGAGAATAAGATAATTGGCCCTGATTTGATTTAAGAAATGGAGGAAAAAGTGAAAATGATTAGAGAAATATTGAAAGTGGCCATGGATAGACAAAAATCCTACGCCGACATGAGCAGAAAGGATGTTCGATATGAGATCAACGAGAAAGTATTTTTGAAAGTATCGCCTTGAAAGAAAGTAATGAGATTTGGGAAAAGGGGCAAGTTGAGCCCTAGGTTCATTGGGCCATATGAGGTGATAAAGAAAGTGGGTCCAGTGGCATATAGATTAGCTTTACCTCCAGAGTTGGAAAAGATCCATAATGTTTTCCATGTGTTAATGCTAAGGAGGTATAGGTCAAACCCATCACATGTAGTCTCTTCAGAGACAATTGAGCTTAGACCATATTTGACATATGAAGAAGAGCCAGTGAAGATCTTGGCTCGGGAAGTGAAAGAGTTGCGAAAAAAGTGAATCCCATTGGTCAAAGTGCTGTGGAGAAACCACAAGAGCAAGGAAGCCATATGGACGAAGTTATGTAAACTAATCTATATTGTTGATAGAAGAGTAATTTAGAGAAACGAAATTCTTTTAAGAATAGAGAAGTTGCATACGAAAATACCTAACGGTTGATAACATGTTTAGGGTATAAAATAAATTAAATTGTATTTTTCTGGTGTTTAAATTGATAAAAAAAATGATAAAAACCCAGAAAAAAAAATTAATTCAAGAAATAAGGGTAAATTAGAAATTTACCAATTCAGGACCCAAAGGTCATAAATAAAGAAGTCAATATGCCAAAGTGGAATAATGGGTTAAATTGAAGTGTAAATGAAAGAAGAATGAAGGACCAAATAGCACAAATGAGAAAAAACTTAATTAAAAGTGAAGGCCAAACAAGGCCTTAATCTTGTAAAGAGAAAAGACCAAAACTGGTCTTGTAAAAATGAGAGATTTCTCACATTTGCACAAGGGAGAAAGAGAGACAGGTAGAGAGGGGGGAGAAGGAGAAGGAAATTCCTTAGTGTTTTCTCTCCATCTTGTAGAGATCAAGCTTGGTTCAAGAAGAAGAAAGAAGAGGCTTGTAAGAGATTAAGGTATGGAAACCTAACTAAAACCCTTATTTTCTTGTGTTTGGGTTTGAAGAAAAACCCTAGCTTTGTGTAAAGTGTTCTTAGATGGTTTTGGTTCAGTTTGAGGTTGTTTTGTATTGTTTTGATTGGTTTGGAATGGTTTTGAATATTTTTTGTATAAAGGAAATGATGAAGTTTCAAAGGAGCTGCTGTCAAATGTTTTTCAAAACCCCTGTTTTTGTTTTGGCTATAAGTTAAGTTATAATCATCCATATTGCATGATTTTAGTTGGTAAAGAACCATAAGATCTAGATCTACAAATCTATAGAAGGGACCAGGAGCAAATTGTAGCTTTAAGGCTCCCGAATATGGGCTTAAAGGTGAGTTTTGGGTAGTTGACGAGTATGCTCTATTTTGGGTGTAGTTATGGTGTTTTGGCCGTAAGTTGAGTTTCACTCATCCAAATTGAGTGATTAAAAATTATAGGTAAAATAGACTTATAGGGGAATAATTTACTTGAAGGAAGGGTAAGCATGTTTTAGCCCCAAAGTGCCCAGAAATCCGTCAAAGTGGAGTTATGTGCAAGAACAATCTGATTATGTTTTGCAAATTAGAGTAGTCTGGATGTAAAATGCAAGAACTTGAGTTTCGGTGATCCAAATTGGATGATTCCATTTGGAGAAGAAACCTTAGAACCATACCTTCAAATGAGTAGAAGGAACCATTACCAATTTATGGATTTAAGACCTCTAAAATCGAGAATAACAGTAGGTAACCAAGTGAGTTGGGCATACCGATCAACTTGGCATTAAAATGTCGTAACTTGAGTTTGGGTGATCCAAATGAGATGATTTAAATTCCTAATGAAAATAGACTCATAGATCTATCATTTTATTAAAGGAATAATTAGCAAAATATGTCTCATGTGTCCCCAGAAAATTTTTCAAGTGAAGGTGTATTGGGTAGACATCAACCCTAACCAAAAATTCTAGAATGCACAACTAATTTTTTTTTCTTGGGTTGTTATTTGATTGTGACATATTTTGATGGATTAGGGTTGGTGACAAGGAAACTTGACCCAGGAACGACATTATGAGGATAGGAATTGAAGAGAGACAACCCTTTTGGGTTTGTTCTTCACACTTTTTTCCTTGTTTCAGTTTTGTGTTTTGTTTGACAAACTAAATCTAAAAGGTTTTATATGAATATGCATGTGTGCTCCGTTTGAGCCATAAATGAATTGGTTGTTCTCCACTTCTCTCTCTCTATTTCTAAAATGTTTGAAGGATTATGAAATAAGTGGATTTATTGAAATGAATTGCGATAAATTGCATATTGATTTGTTTTAAATTGATTTGATACAACTGATTGTGAATTAATTGCACATGAAAAATTGCATGAGTATTGGAAACCAAGTATTTGGATATAAATGTATATACACTATTGTAAATTACTATGAATGATTTGAGTGCCTTTAATAGAATGTTAACCGTTAAATTCGAGTTAAGGATAGATTGGTATACTAATAAGGGTCAATGAAGCGATGCTGCGTGGAAGACGTAATGATGTGTCACTCCGATCCATTAAATAGCTAGACGATGTCATTGATGTTCCGCGAAATGATTTTAATAACCAGTCAACAACCCAGGGAGACCGTATTGTGTAATAAAACTTTTTTTTTATACCGGCCTGTAGCCCAGCTGGACCGTGCCGGTGATTCGTTATCCAGTGCACCGAAAGCATAGGTTAAATTTGCTTAAGGGAAAAATGAAAAGAAAATTGTGAAATGCATGATTTGTGTTAGAATGATTTGTGCATGAAGCGCATGATTGAAATGACAAATGAAGTGTAATTTGAATGTTTACGAAATGAAAATATACATATATGTATTGTACCGCATGTGTCATTGAAAAATTATAGAAAGACATTGATTTAGAAAAATGCATGATTTACTTACACTAAAATGAAGAGAGAACTGTATAGAACCACTAGGCATGAAAATGCTTAGCGCGTTGTCTTATCATCGTGCGGGTACTGAGTGAACAGGTACTGATAGGGTTTGAAAAATAAGCGCGCAGGCCCACTCGCTAAGCCTAAAGAAGAGGCAAGCCCAGTGAAACACCTAAGCCCTTTGGCGCCCGGCCCAAAGCAGCCCGGTCGCTCGCTGAGAAGGTGATAACATGGATAATTGGGAAGGCCCACATCACATGTCGGTAAATCTCTGATAAGGGAAGTAGGATAATCCCCCATAACATCTTATCCTGTGAATCCAACTAAATCTCACCAGCAAGGAAAATAGGATAATTCACGATAAACAGCTTATCCTGCAGATCAAACCGGATCTCACCAATAAGGGAGAAGGATAATTCTCAATAAACTGCTCCTTCAATATCCCTTATTAAATTCGATAAAGGCAGAAAATATCCCATCCAATGGGAAAGAATTCTTACTACCCTCCAATTGGGAAAACATACGCTATATATATCAGGCCACCCCCTTGGTGAAAGGTACGCAAAAAAAACATTCACCCTCTAAGCAGTCTATCTTTCTCCCAGCGAAGAACTGACTTAGGCATCGGAGAGGCCACGGGCGAAGCCCTCGTCGACCTTTCTTCTCTCTTGTCTTTGCGAGGAGGAGTGTAGGCGCGGGCCTGCGGACGATCAATGGCGGCCTAGTTTTGACCATGACTGACATCCTCCGGTGATCCGGTTGAAAAAAGCATCATCATTTGGCCGTGCGTAGGAACGGCGGTTCCTTTACAAATAAAGTTGATCCTCGATTCTGATGGTATCAACGGGAACCTGGCGAGAACGCGCCCGATCCACCAAGGATGCGGGACGGCCGAGCCCGGCGTGGTCGACGAGACCTCCCAGCGCATGAAACAATGCAAGCTAACACGGAGGAGGTGGAGGCACTCCGCCTCACCAACCAGCGATAGGAGAGTTAGAGCAACTCACCAGGCAAATGCAACAACCGCGGGTGCGACGAGCTTCGAAGGCGAAGTAACATCGCTCGTCACGAAGGCGGCCACACCCGGCACTCCACGCGGGGTTACGAAGCAGGCGGAATCCCGGCCGAACCGGGGCTACGAGACCACCTAACCTTGGAGGAGGGAGACAAGCGAAGCCGGCCTTTCGAAGCAATGGAGAGGCGAGGCCCAGACCCCGAATCCAGCGAGGAAAGGGACGTCGTAGGAATGAGAGGTTCGAGGCCTCAACGGGGCTCGGCCCGCGTGAAGGAGATTGTAAGGCGGAGCTCGACTCACATGGACACCACAGTACAACAAGTGAGTCTCAGGATTCACAACGGAGGTGCTTCACTTTCCCCTACCCGTAGTTAGTCACGCCAAATAGAAGCGTTCGATGGTGCAAAAGATCCAGGTCGATCATCTTAACATATAAGAATCAAATGGAGCTACATGGCTATCGGGACCACATGCAGTCGCGAGCTTTACTACGTACGAACTTCGGCATCGAAATTGTGTTGATTTATCACAGGAGTTCGTATGAATTCCTGCGTCAATTTCATCAAGCTACGGGATGAAGAAATAGCAAGCTAGAAGATGCATAATGCAGGCTGGAAGATGCAGAAAGCAAGCAGCAAGATAATGGCAATTTCGCAGGCATAGTGAAATTTTCGCAATGATAGCGAAATTTCCTGTGCATAGGAAATTCTCTGCATCGTATTTTTGTGATCCAAACGACTCCGTTTTGATTAATTCCTCTTTTTCCCTCAATGTAATCATATTATTTAGGTTAGTTTGGTATTTCGCATGTTTGTGGGGCTATATAAGCCATGTTATGAATATTTTGTAGCAACTATTCATTTACTTGCTTGATTTCATTTATAGCCCACAATTTTTTGGTTCCCATTTTCTCTCTTCTCTCTCCTCTTTCCCTCATTTTCTAGGCTGCCAAACACACCCCTTTGAGGATGACAACTCAAAGGATGTTCGGCTAAGCCTCAAAACCTTGAAGAGGAGGGTTGCTAGGTTGGTTGATGTGGGTTTGCAGGTGTTCCTTTGTTTTCATGAAGCAGGTACTGCGTATTTGTGTTTCAAACTTTCAAAACTAGGTTTAAATGCTATTTAATGTATTTTCTTTAGTGTCATAGCGTGATTTAGGGTTCGAGTGTATTCTTATTGCTAGATACAGCGATCAAATAGATGTGTTTACGAGAGCCACTTTGAAAGTAGGTTAAATGCTTTATTTTCCCAGCTGGGAACATTAAATGCTCGGTAAATGCTATGGTTCAAATAGGAATGTTACTAAGGGTTGGTTTAAAGTTAAACAAAGATCGGGTTTGGAAATGACTATGCCTAATGCGAAATGACGAGGACACCTCTACAACCCCATCATACCAAACTAGTGACCCAAAACTGAGTCTTCTTTTTACATCTTATTTTAAAGTTGCTTCCCGGTTAGCTTAGTGGCAATAAACAACCACACTTTTTATGCAAATCCGAAAATCCAAATGAAAACCTCACCATTTTGAATCATTATACAAGTCATTTGTAAGACGAAAACCCATCCTTGTGTTCGATCCTAGACCACTATACTGTAGTAGCTTTTCTACGGCAGTAGGAGGAATTTAGGTATAAATATTGTTGATCTGGAACCCTATTGCGACACGAATCAAATGGCCCGTTGCCGGGGATGGTGCCAAACTACAGATGATGAGTTGATGAGTACTTGTAATCCTCATTACAAGTATTGGTGACCTTTTAAACCTTTTTTAATTTCAAGTTTTTTTTTACTCAAGCGATCCTTCTTGAAGTATTTCAGTCATTTTATATATATTTTTTAGTTAACACTGATCCTTTTTGGCAAGTCTTGTTGTTGCTCTTTGCTTTGTCTCTTTTTGTGTCATAGGTGTTTATGTAACAATGGGATAGAGGAATATCAGGTAGACTTCAAAGAGTTGGTGCACCAATTGAGCAAAGTTGTGAAGTCAATGTGCACAGTGAGCAAATGGATCCTCTACATGAGGAGCGGCAGTCAAACCAGCGGCTCTATGAATCGACAACATCGGAGTCGATGAGGACCCCCTTACACCCTCACAGAAGTTAATGCACATTCTGCATCGCCACCACTGTGAGGATGTGGCGAGTGAGACCTTATCTGGTGCCCTACTCCCAAAACTGCGTGGTATGGAAAATGAAAATCCATACGCACACATCGGAGAGTTCGAGGAGGTATGCCTGACTTTTAAGGAAGGAGTGCCTGACATGGATTTGCTTAAGCTAAAAGCATTCCCATTGACAATGAAAGACAAGGCCAAAATTTGGCTCAATTCACTGAGGCCAAGAACAATTAGAAATTGGGCCGAACTTCAAGTTGAGTTTTTGAAGAAATTTTCAGCACAACTAAGACCAACAGTTTGAAGAGGCAAATCTATGCCTCGACCTATGTGATGAGAAGTTTTGTCCGGTGTTGGGGAGAGGTTCATGGAACCGTCGGTGCATGTCCACACCATGGTTTTGATACATGGATGCTAGTGAACCACTTTTATGATGGTATGTCTCCGGCCATGAAGCAACTACTGGAAACCATGTGTGGAGGGGACTTTTTGAGCAAAAACCCAGATGAAGCCATGGACTTTTTGAACTATTTGGCCGAAACCTCCAAAGCATGGGACGAATCGAATCCAAGAGAGGCTGAAAGAATGAGGCCTTTAACCATCAAGGGAGAGCATTTATGCACTTTAAGAAGACTCTTGAGATGAAAGCAAAGCCCGGCCACTTTGACCTAGAAGGTTGGAGGGCTGAAATGAAATCAGCATGAAGTGCAAGCGAGGAAACGATCTGGCTTGATGAATGAATTACCTGCATCTCAACCAGCTTGCTTTAATTGTCAATCAAGTGGCCATCCTGGGAACATTGTCCTTTAGTTCCTTCAGTGAGGGACTTAATGCAAGAGCATGCCCATGTCTTGGGTCAAAATAAGCCACCTACAAATGCTACTTATGGCCTTATAGCCCGATTAGGAGGAATCATAGAACCTATCATGAAAGTCAAAACCCCCGCATATGCCTGAGAACCTGTGTGATTTGGCTCCACCTCGGCACAACGCGTGACAACCTCCACCTTCTTTTCTTTGTTGAGCAAGCCATCTTGAATTTGAGCAAGGTAATTTGGGAAATTTTGTAGAGAGGCGACCATCAATGTCAGGCAATCGAAAGAGTGAAAGCAGTAGAAACTCCCACTCGGCAAGAAGTTAGACGGCGTACGTGCGAGGTTGCAAGTTCCATTACCAGGTTGTCTAACCAGCAGCAAGGTCTTGAAAAAGGGAAATTCCCTTCCCAGACATAGCAAAACCTAGGGGAATTCATGAAATAGGCTCGACGGTGATCGAATCACAGGATGGATGAAGTAAAGGCTATCATCACTTTGAGGAGTGGAAAGATATTGAAGCTGACAGTGCCCGAGATTGTTGAAGAAACGAGAGAAGAAAAGTGAGCACAGGAGAATAATAATCAAAGAAGATTCAGCTGAAGAAAAACATGCCCCCCTCCATTTCCTCAAGCACTTAAAAGGCAAGAAAAAATCACAAACCAAACTGAAATTTGGGAGGTGCTAAAGCTGATGAAGTAAATATCCTTTGCTTGACATGATGCGAGGTCAACATATGCAAAAATTTTGAAGGACTTGTGCTCGGTCAAAAGGAGTTGGGCATTGAAAAGAAAGCCTTCTTAATAGAGCAATTAGTGCCATCATTAGGCAGACCACAGGTGAAATACAAAGGATCGGGATCCCCACAATATCGGTCCCGACATTGGAGGGACTTGCATAGATAAAGCATTGTTGGACTTAGGGGCTAGTGTAAACCTACTGCCATACTCAGTATATAAGCAGTTGGGTTTGGGGGAGCTTAAGCCTACCAACATCACTCTATCCTTAGCTGATCGATCGGTAAAAATTCCTAAGGGCATAGTTGAGGATGTATTGGTAAAGGTGGACAAATTCTACTATCCAGTGGATTTTGTAGTGCGCTGAATCACAAGGCAGAATCCTTGATTAGGCCCCTAATCATGTGCCAATCATCTTGGGAAGGCCATTTTGGCCACTTCCAATGCGATAATCAATTCTTAGGAATAGGTCATACAGCTCACATTTGGCAACATATTATGAGCTCAACATTTTTCACTGAGCAACGAAGCCTGAGAAGCCCAGCCCAGAAGATGAGAGGCAGGGTCGGATGAAGTTTGCTGATTGGTCAGTTCGAAGCAAGTAACTCACAAGCTAGCAGGGAAGAATTGGTGAAGAAAGTGCGCGAGTTGATGGAGAGTGGCGCATCAGTCACTCTAAGAGCCAATGATTCCCAGAGTACCACAGTGAAAACCGACAGGAGGCGAGCATGAAGAGCGGCTATGACACACAACACTTAGTGTAAAGGAGCTCCTCCTCCTTGATCCTCCATGAATGAAGTACATTGAAAATTTGGTTTGGTCTCCAACGAGATAGCTGAAACACAAAATTTTAGTTTTCTTTTTGGTCAATTTTTAGTTAATTTTATTTTTAGTAATTTATTTTATTTTATTTTAGTTTTTAATTAAAATCTTTTTTTATATATAAATATTTTATTTTTTTTATGTTCAGTTTTATATTTTATTTTATTATCATTTATTTTGTGTTATTTTATTTTTAATTTTTTTTTATTTGCAAGGCGGTGCGGGGTTTAAATTTAGCTATAGCGGGGAGGTGCAGTATCTTGACTCTTCATTTTCCCGGCTCCATTAAAAAGCGCCCCCCCCCCCCCCAACCAATTTTCATTCACCCTGCATTTCAGATTCCCTCCCCGCCGATCTTGCTGAGCTCCCTCAACCATGCTCCTCTGTCTCTCAGGAGCCACGGGCCGGGCCGCGCCTCCCGGCTCCCGGCGCACGCGCGTATATCTACTTAGACCATCCTTTGCATGAGCCACATGCGCTGAGCCTTTCTGTAGGAGCGATCAGCACCTGAGCTACACTTGTAGAGCCACAGCTGCTTGAGCCGCGCGCCCCAGTGTCATTTGCCCCTTAGCCCGCTTCGGCTGCCGTCGGTCGGTGGGCTACGGACATGGTTCGCACCCCGTGGTGCCCACGCCGTTCTGAGGCCCGGGGGTCCCGGTTCGGTACCCATGAGAGAGATGGCAGCGGCACATCGGGGCTCTGTTGCTCACTCTCCGGACCGGAGTTACAGGGGCACCTCCGCATTGGCCCCTGCCACGGTATGATCGGGGTCACGCCCCTGCCATTCGAGAGGAGGCTCGGAAGCATGAGACCCCATCTGGGCGATACCCGGACGGGTGGGACCTCGCCCCCTTCTCACATTACTTGTCGAGACCACGGCAGGAGGCCGCTCTAAAGCGGGCTCGGACATCTGGCCCAGGTGAGTCTTAGTAGTCTAGGCCCGGTAGTGCGACCTCCTCCCAGGCGATCGAGGGTTCGTCGCCCCAGGTTATCCTCGGCCCGGATCAGGCGCCCGATGTTTAGTTGCGATCCGATTCCAGGGAACGTCAATCTTCGTGCCAGGGACTTCCATGGAGAGTCATACTATGACATACCGGCATTGACAGCGGAACAACGATTCAGAGATTCGATGTGGTTGATCTAGAGATATTCACTACTGCCATTCATGACTCCGAGGCAGTTTTTCTATCCCCGGGTGGTGCTTGAGTTTTATCATACTATGACATCCCGGGGAGCGCCTAATCAGATGGAGATCCGGTTCGATGTCGCCCTAGCCACTGAGATACTTTCCATTTGCGGAGATAATGCAATTGCTGGGCACACTGATGGTTTTAGTGGAGTCCCGCAGGACCTCGGTGGTGGCCTCGGCCATCACCTGGGAATGGTTCGGCTCTCTCATTTCCGAGATACCACCGTAGGGCTTATGCTCTTCCGCCAGCGGCTTTCCCTTGGTCTCCTCGTGGACCCGCGTGCCCGGACGGTATATTCCCGCCGGCATTATGCAGCGTAGGGAGCTATACTCGAGGCTCTATCACGGGATATCAGGGATTACGGTTTGATCCCTCCGAGCTCGTCATGGCGCGCGCTACTACACTTCGAGGGAGAAGGTCAAGTAAGGACGGCGCTCGAGGGCGGGGAGGCTGTATTCCCCTGTTGATCTTAGGGGTTGTTGTGTCAGGTCTTAGAGCATTTGGGGTTCCAAGAGGAGCCACGCATAGAGCGGCGGCTGAGTTGTCCTCAGATTTTATCCATCGAGCGGTCTTTATATATGCCACTCTTCTTTCTTCTACAGTAGCAGGAGGAGGTCGTGGATGATTGTCTGCGAGAGGACTGCCGGGGGTGAAGCGACTGTTCGGAGGTGGGGTGGAGAGGACCTCGGGTTAGTTCATCTCCTCGGTTCCACCTCTCACGCCCAGCTCTCCTAAGGCTTCTTTGACCCATCCTCCACATCGCAGGAGCCACCAGAGCACATCCCTAGTACTTCCAGGGATTTCTTGGCTGTTGTGGATGCGGTCACATCATTGACCGAGAGGATGGCCCGAGCCGAGGTCACTCTCGCTCAGAATCAAGCCATGCTTCTTCGAGTTAGTCACCTCAGTCTCCTTGTACGGTCGGCGTGACGAGCCTACGATACTACTGTTGATCAATCAAGTCGTATCTATTTCCGCAGCCTCCTTGGATGTGATCGCAGCCGGCTACTTGACGATTTGAATCACTTGGCGTCTACGCCACCACAAGAGTGAGGTGGTGTACTCCTTTCTCTAGATTTCAGATCCTACCCCGGTGGAGACACGGTTATACTTTGGTTGGAAAAGTTAGAGTTAAGTGTCATCTATCATATTTTGTTTTGTTTAGCTTTATCAACGCCTACTTGTTTTATATGGTTGTTTAGTATGTATGTATTGCTTGATAGTAGGCAGTGATCTTTTTGTTGTGATTAGTATGTATTGTGTTTAGCTATGTTAAGCTTGTACTAGCCACTTTGGTTATATAAAAAGCTTTATAGCGATATTTACATTTTTCTACACTTTTGCGAACCATTTTTTCTCCTATATTTTTGTGTTTCTACTCTTACCTTGAGTTGAAAAATTGAAGCACTGTATGCTACCATAATGCTATAATAGTTCCATGCATAATTAAGTTTTTGGTTGGTTGAAATTCCAAAGTATTCAACCTTGTTCATCCGCCTTTAGCTAATCACACCACGATTACTGTCCAGTTTTCATCTAATGGGTTGAGAAAGTTTGCATGCCTCTTTTACTTTGCAAAGCAGGCTTGGGTCGTTAATGACCCATAATAGATTTATGTTACCCACAAATGAAGACCCAGTGAAGTCTTCCAAATGAAAGAAAATCAAAAGAAAAAGAAAGAAGAAAAAGAGTATGGAAAGCCGTGACACTTTACCTTGAAACCCGAACTGATCCGAGGGTATATGGCCCAGAAAACCTTTGAAGCCGGTGCCCTAAGCCGAGTTTAAGTCACTGACTTAGTGTTCGCTACATGGGTGGATGGGTGGAGTTTAGTGAGTTGTAGGTGCTAGATTCTCGAAATCATTCGAAGTTGGGGTGAAGTCTGAAGAGTTAGTGGTCGACAAATCCTTTTGACTCGATGCCCTAAACCTTAATTGGTTGGGAGTCATCGGTGGACTACACGGACTTTGGTAAAGTCAAGTTTTTCAGCATTGCACCTTACAATACAATCGAAGTAAGAAATAAGAGTGTGGCAGATCTGGGTTGGTCATCTCAGGTTTGAGTCCACAGCGATAGCTTGTGGTTTAGGGGAGGAATGGCTTAGTGACTTATTAGTTGAACTAGTTACTAAAAACACTTAGATTTTGGTGGAAGTTCAGGTTGACTTCCTTGGAATTGATGCTGCCCTGAAACTTGTTCCTATATGGCAATTGTTCTCTCATGATGGTTTTTGTATAGAGTCTAAATTTTTCATACTGAAGGTAAAGCCTCACTTGTACACACACTTTTGAACAAAATGCTCTTTTCTTGAAAGCATAGCCTGCATACCCTTTATTATTTTAACTGCTAAGGGATTAGCAATGTGTCGGTTCTGAAGTGTGATTAGTACCCAAAAGTGCTATTTGAGTCCTATTTAAGATAGGTTTTGAGTGCTTTTGCGTACTAATCATATTATTTAAAAGCCCAGATTGACATGTGTAGGTCCCTTTAGTGCTACTGATTTTGTTCGAGGTTGTTTTAGTAGTTTGCAGGTTTCGTAAACCTTTACCATCATATCAAGCTTGGCATCGAAATTGTGTTGATTTATGCCGAGTTCGTATGAATTCTCGTCGATTTCATCAAGCCTGGGATGAAGAAATAGCAAGCTAGAAGATGCATAATGCAGGCTGGAAGATGCAGGAAGCAAGCAGCAAGAGAATGGCAATTTCGCAGGCATAGCGAAATTTTCGCAATGATAGTGAAATTTTCGCAATCTTAGTGAAATTTAAAGCTGTGATGGTTTGGCTATCATAAGCGAAATTTCGCTATATAATAATTTCTGTGCTAAAATTCTGCATCGTATTTTGTGATCAACTGACTCGTTTTAATTAATTCCTCTTTTGCCCTCAATGTAATCATATTATTTAGGTTGGTTGGTATTTTCGCATGTTTGTGGGGGCTATATAAGCCATGTTATGAATATTTTGTAACCTAACTATTCATTTAACGCAGTTTCATTTACAACCCTGTTTTGGGTTCCGTTTTCTCTCCCTCTGCTCCTCTTTCCGCTCATTTCTAGTACTTGAAACACACCCCTTTGAGGATGACAACTCAAAGGATGTTCGACTAAGCCTCGAAAACCAACAAAGAGGAGGGTTGCTAGGTTAGTTGATGTGGGTTTCATAGGTGTTCCTCTGTTTTCATGAAGCAGGTACTGCGTATTTGTGTTTCAAACTTTCAAAACTAGGTTTAAATGCTATTTAATGTATTTTCTTTGGTCAATATTTGGCATGATTTAGGGTTCAGTGTCTTTTTATTGCTAGATACACTGACATCCATTAGATGTCATTTACGAGCCACTGAAAGTAGGTTAAATGCTTTATTTTCAAGCTATGAGGAGCATTAAATCTCAGTAAATGCTATGGATTTCAAATAGGAATGTTGTTACTAAGGTTAGTTTTTAAAGTTAAACAAGGTGGGTTTTTTAGGAAATGACTATATGTCATTTGCCTAATCACGAGAAATGACCTGGACACCTACAGCTTATCATACCAAGCTAGTGACCCAAAACTTCAAGGTCTTCATTTTACATCTTAATTTAAAGCGCTTTGATTAGCTTAGTAGCAAAAAACAACCACCTTTTTATGCAAATCCGAAAATCCAAATGAAAACCTCACCATTAGAATCATTATACAAGTCATTTGGCAAAATAACCATCCACAATGTTCGATCCTAGACCACTATCTTTACTTGATAGCTTTGCTACGGCGATAGAGAGAACTAGGTATAAATATTGTTGATCAGGAACCACTGATGGCACAAATCACGGAACATCTGAAGCTAGGAGTTATCACCTGTTGACCATAAAGTAGAGCTCGCAAGAAAGCCTGAGGTCCTATGTTCAGAGGTTCAATGTCGAATCTTTGAAGGTAGATATACCAGATGAAAAGTTTGCCATAAACAACGCATTCATTCTTTGGGGTACAGGGAGTGAAGTGAAGGATTTGATGTTCTCCGTCTCAAAGAATCCTCGGTGAGCATGGTCGGGTGCTCGCTAAACGAAGAAGTACATTAGCGCAAAGCCCTCATATCGAAAGGCTCTTCAACCCATAAAGAAAAGCGGGCGAATAATGGCGAGGCGAAGCGAGACAACAAGAGCCGGAGAGGTCCCAGAAAACGAAGAACGATCCGAAGAGACGTGGCAGCCTTAGAGACCGCCTAGGCCCACCTCAGCCCGAGTGGCAACAACATTATTCACCTCAGCGGTTTACCTCGGCGGCCCAGCGGTTTCGCGGGTCACGCAAGAGGTGCGACGCAAGCGGGTTCTTTGGTGGCCGTCCCGGATGAAGTCGGACCGGCTAAAAGAGATAACATGTCGAATGCTTGTGGGTTCCATAGGGACTACGAACATCGCGTAGACCCGATTGCATACAACTCGGGAAGAAATAGAGATGTTAATTCGGCGTGGGCTATCTCCACGTAAGCCGTATCGAAGGTCGGGCTCGAGTCAAAGCTCGGGGCCAAGCGGCCACCATAGCCTCGTGAGGGCGACAAGCTGCACCAACAGCCCTTAGGGGAAATCCACGTGATCTCAGGAGGATTCACAGGAGGCGGGAGTCCAACTCTGCTAGGAAGGCCCATCCGCACAGCATCAGGTCAGGAGAGGTAATGGAGGGTGCGGTAGTGTCGAGCAACCTCGGTAGACACGGCCCCATGCGTTCTCGGATTCATACCTGGAGGGATGCCAACACCCCCATGACGACCCTTTGGTAATAAGGGCAGTGGTGGCTAACAAAACGATCCATCGGGTCCTGGTCGACAATGGAAGTTCAGCCGACATCATCTTCGCCTCGGCCTTCGATAAGATGGGTATCGGAAGGGAGAAACTGGAACCAGTCATCACCCACCTACGAGGATTCTTTGGGGAGAAGGTGCTGCCGTTGGGCTCAATCCAGTTAGTGCTCACTTTGGGAGACCCCCTGTGTTAGGCAACAACAGCCGTAAGATTTCTCGTAGTAGATGCCCCGTCTGCTTATAACATGTTATTAGAAAGACCCTCTGCCAGCGCCGTAAGGCCATTCCTACACTTCTGCATGATGATCAAGTTCCCTACCCTGCGGAGTAGAGATAGTTCGAGAGACAGTAGCGTGGCCAAGGAATGTTACTCGGCATCCATGAAGCAAAAAGCGGTCGACAACATATACTTGAATGAGCTCGACATGCGTGACAAGGTGAACACCCGACCTAAGCCTTCGAAAGAACTGGAGTCTGTACCGTTAGACGACAACCCTGAACACCTCGCCTACATCGGCTCCAAGCTTTCAGAAGACCTCAAAAGCCTCCTTACCCATTTCTTGAGACAGAACAAAGACGTCTTCGCATGGAAGCAGGTGGATATAGGAGGAATTGACTCTGCAATAATCACTCATAGGCTAAGCGTCGGTCCCATCCTTGGCTTGATTAAGCAAAAGAGAAGAGCTTCGCGCAAAGGCAAGCGATCGCGAGAGGCCGACAAACTCCTCTAGGCAGGGGTAATCAGAGAGGTGGAATATGTTGAATGGTTAGCCAGCGTCCTTGCTCGTCCCGGCCCGAGGAAAAACAAGCGTAGTGGCGACTGCTGCGTCTACTTCAGCGTCAGCGAGAGCATGCCCGAAGATGGTTCCTTTGCGCGAATTGACCTCATCGTAGACGCCATGGTCGACCATGAACTCCTCAGTTTTATGGATGCTTTCTCCGGCTATAACCAGATCGGCATGGATCAGATGAGCGAAGAAAAGACCTCGTTAGGTCACGGGCGAGAACCTGCGCTGTCGTGTGATGCCGCTTTGGGCTCGAAACAGCGGGAGCTACTTATCGAAATTTGGTGAAAAACGGGGATGTTCCAATAGAAAATAGGAACATCCATGGAGGTGTATATAGATGACATGTTGGTGAAGTCAACCACAGCCGAGCTCCACATAGCTCATTTGTCCGAGGCATTCGGATCACGAGAGAGTCTGACATGAAGTTGAATCGACGAATGTGCGCGGAGTGTCGTAGGAAAATTCTTAGGTTTCATAATCAAAAACCGAGGAATTGAAGCAAATCCAGACAAAATAAAGGTTGTGCTCGACATGCCACCACCATCAAACATAAAGGAGGTCCAACGTCTAATTGGAAGAATAAGCGCGTGCGGGTTCGTATCGAGCCGGCCCGATAGATGTGATACATAACCGAGTTACAAAGCTTTCAATGGGATACTCGTTGCGAAGAAGCATTTTCGGCATTGAAGACCCATAGGCTCTCCCCGATACGGTGAGCCTAAGGGAGCTCCTTTACTGTACTAACATGTCGATTTCTCGGCCGTGCGAGTCTGTCGGAGGCCGAGGCTAGGAGTCACGTCATCACGTCTGCTGTGCGGTGGGCTGCGAGGAGGCGAGAAGGGAGGTACCTGGGATGGAGAAACAATCACGGTAAACCAGCGTGGCAGCTCAGCCCTTGCTTTCAAGCTCATACCATTGGAAGTCGACATAATACACGATGAGCCAAAGTGCCGCCTGAACGAGACCTCGGGATGGTTGATGAAGTGGGCCCGCAGAGTTAAAGCGAGTTCAACATCAGATATAAGCCAAAAGCTACTTGATAAAGGGCGGAGTCTTAGCGGACTTAGGTCATGGAATTCACCTGGCGGAGCTTCTTAGAGAGCTACTCAAGCAACGACTGGCCTCCCCATCTGGAGACTCTCTGTAGACAGGGCCACAAATGCTCAAGGAAGCGGAGCTGATCTAATCTTGACCTCCCCAGAAGGAATAGATATTGAGTACGCGCTCAGATTCAGATTCCAAGCCTCTAACAACAAGGCCGAGTATGAGGCGATCATAAAGCTAGGAACTCAACCTGCGTCCATTCAATGGAAGTTGACCGGCTTGAGTCTGCGGCGACTCAGTGGTAGTAAGACAAATAGAAGACACCCTCTGAGGCCAAGGTGAAAAATGATCCTATACCTCAAGATGCAAGGAGTGCGAAGAAATTCATGGTTCGGGTCGGACACATACCCGGGCGTAGAACTCCTAGCGGATGCCTTAGCAAAGCTGCGTGACCTCACGAGAGAGGACCTGGCGGACTAACGCCCTGCTCGAATGCCTTCACAGGCCCATACATGAATCTCTATGGCGAGGAAGTCGCCCCAATCGAGTCCAAGCCAAGTTGGATGGACCCCATTTGGGATTAGCAATAGAGTGAGACTGTCGGCAGACGACTGAGGCCTCCCAAGATTAGGATGAGGTTGGTCGGGTTCACTAATCATAGGGGAAGCCTTTACAAGCGAGGTTTTTTCACACCCATCCTTAAGTGCATTGCGGGGAAAGACGCTGACTATGTACTAAAGGAAGTGCATGAAGGTGTATGCGGAAATCACATCGGAGCTCGGACATTAGCAGGGAAAGTTTTAAGGCAGGGATATTATTGGCCTGATGCTTTGGAGACGCGACCTAGTCGGGAAATGCAAAGTTTTCAGGAGCACGCCAAAATCTCTCACCTCCCCCATCAAGGCCCGACATGATCCGGCCTTTCCAACAGTGGGGTTTGGACATATTGGAACCTTTGCCCATTGGGAAGGGCCAATGTAAATTCATCATCGTTGTAGTAGATTACTTCACCAAATGGGCTGAGGTAGAAACTTTGGCTACTATCATAGAACAAAAGATACGCAATTTCGTGTGGCGTTCCATAATATCTGCGAGTTTGAGTATCCCAAGGCAGATTATTGGGTTGTGGAAAGCAATTTGATAATGCGAGTTCGGGGATTTTTGTGCCGAAATTTGGGGATCGAAATTATTACTTGTCCCTAGCACATCCGCAATCTAATGGGCAAGCAGAAGCCACCATCAGGACCCTTAAAGCAGCATTGAGCCAAATTAAGAGGATCTCGAGGCAAATGGGTGAGAATACCTCCCAGGGTGTTATGGGCATACGGAACTACGCCTTAGTCGGCAACTCGGGAAACCCACTTTTGCCACTGGCTTTTGTGCGAGCGGTAGCCCCTGTCGAGATCGGATTAAAGTCACCAAGAATCGAGTCGGCAAGCGTGGAACACAATGAAGAAGCTCTCCGCCTAAACCTCGACCTCCTAGATGAAAAACATGAGTAGGTCCTAAAGCGTACAGAAGACTATCAGAGAAAGACGACAAGATACTACGACCAAAAAGTCAAACCCAGGAAATACAAGCTTAGCGACCTAGTCTTAAAAAAGCTCCTGCCATCAAGGAAGAATCCAGCACATGGAAAACTAGGACCCAACTGGGAGGGCCCCTACATCGTATCTTGCGTCGTCAGACCTGGCAATTACGAACTCCAAACGGAGGAGGGAAAAACTTTGCATCATGCTTGGAATGCTGAGCACCTTAAGCGTTTTTATCAGTAGACCTCGGGTTGTAATTTTAAATAAAGTATTATCAGTTTTCGGATGACGAACTGTGTGTTTATTGATTATTTTATCAAACGTCTCAGACAGCTCAGCCAGAGAATGTGCAAGAAAATTACATACATCAGAATACACAAATTCATGACTCAAAAAAGAAAATCTCTCTTTATTCAAATGAAGGTACAATTGATTACAAATAGTAGTGTCATTCCTTACATCTCGGAGATGAACAGTATAAGCAGTTCCTTAAAAAAAAGCCTCGAAACGGAGAGAAGAGGGAAGAGAGAAAGAGAGTATGACGAAAGGAAAGGAAAAGAGAAAAGGGAAAGAAAGGAAGGAGGTGTGCGAGAAGGAAGGAGGAATGAGATGGGGAAGAAAAGGAAAGGAGGAAGAGAGAATGAGAAAGAGAAGGAGAAGGAGGAGAAAGAGAAAGAGAGAAAGAGAAAGGAAGAAAGAGAGGAGAGAAAAGAAATGGAAAAAGCGGTACAAAAGGAGTGTGCTTGCCATCCTGACGCATTCCACTGCACCCAGAAGTTAGGGAATAACATAACTCCCATAGAGGGGAGACTAGGGAAAAACACAACTCCCACAGGCAGAAGTCCCTCGGAGCCAAGCCAGAATCCTTAGACGGACCCCCTGCGAAGATGACCAAGCCTTGACGCTTCCTCATTCCAGTTGTGCCCAAAAGGAAGGAAAGATCGAAGTATAGGCTCCATAGCATAGGAGCCGCCATTTATAAGGAGGCTAAAGCATTCGAAAAAATCATCTGATCATTTCCGATTCTCCGCCATCCCTCGGCATTAAAGCTTGCATCTTTCGAAAGTGGGTCAAGCGGTCGCACCGCATTTCGGTTGAAGAGCTCGGCTTCTCAACTTCCGGTCTGCCCGGCCAAGAGTCAATTCAACTCAGGCGATCGGTGCCCGGGATCGATAACTTAGTTTAAAGGCTCGGCTTGCTCAACTCGGGCGCGCGGCCGAAAGTCGATTCGGCTCAAGCGGTTAGCCCGCGGGCCTGGCGGCTTAGTCACGAAGAGCTCAACTACTCTACTCGGGCGAGGCGGCCCGAAGTCGATTCGGCTCGAGCGATTTAGCCATAAGGCCTCTCAGCGCCCGAGGCCCATTTCAGTTTGAAGAGCTCAACTACTCTACTCAGGCCATGCAACCCGAGAGTCACTTGGTAGAGCAATTTGGCCCGCATGGAGCCTCGGCGCCCAGAGCCCAATGGCTCCGGTCTGAAGGCTCAGCTGCTACTCGGGCCGGGCGTGGCCGAGAGTCGGTTCGGCTCGGGCAGTGGCCACGGGCCTCGGCGGCCCGAGTTTGAAGAGCTCAGATTTGCTCTGCTCGGGCCATGCGGCCAGGGGTCGGGTTCGGTTGAGGCATTCGACCGCAACCTCGGCATTTCCGAGTTTTAGATAGCTCGGCGCTACTGCACTTTCGGGCCGCTGAAGCCCGAGAGCGGTTGACTGGGTAATTTAGCCTAAGGCCGCCGGCGCGAGGCGAAGCGAAAGCGACTTCCGGTTGAAGAGCTCAGCTGCCGGCTCGGGCCGCAGCGGCCCAAAGTCGGTTCAGCTCCAAGCGGTTAGCCCGCTGAGCCCGCAGCTGGCTTCGATGCGAAGAGCTCGGCTACTCTACCGGGCGAAAGGCGACCCGAAATTCGATTCAACTCGGGCAATTTGGCCCATAACGCCTCGGCGCCCGGGGCCCGATGGCTCGGTTTGAAGAGCTCCTTCTCTCTCGGGCCATGCGGCCCGAATTAGTTCGACTCCCGGGAATTTGGCCCGCAGGCCTCGGGCGCCTAGAGGCCCAGCGGCTCGGTCCCCGAAGGCTCAGCTACTCAGGCGAAGCGTGAGAGTCGGTTCGGCTCGGGCGTTAGCCCATGGAGCCTTGGCGGCCCGGGTTTGAAGAGCTCGGCTACTCTGCTCGAGGCCATACGGCCAAGAGTTGGTTCGGCTCGGGCATTCGACCCTCGGGCCTCCAGCGACTTAGTTTTGAAGGGCTCGACTACTGCACTCGGGCTGCACGGCCCAAGAGTCGGGTTCGGCTCGGGCAATTTGGCTATAAGGCCTCGGCGCCCGAGGCCCAAGCGGCTCACTTTGAAGAGCTCAACTACTCAACTTAGGTTATGTAGCCCAAAGAGTCAGTTCAGGTCAGGCAGTTAGCCCAGCCTTAGCGGCAGTCACGGGGCTCAACGCTGCCTGCTCGAGGCCGGGTAGCCCGAGTCGAGTTCATCTCAAGCAGTTTGGCCCATAAGGGCCTCGGCGCGGGGGGAGCCCAGTGGCTTCCGAGTTTGAAGAGCAACTCTCTACTCGGGCCATGCGGCCCAAGAGTCGAGTTCGGCTGAGACGGTGTATCAAGGCCTCGCGGGCGCCCGAGCCCGACGACTCGGTCGAGGCCCAAGCCTCTGCTCGGGCGAGCCGGCCCGAGAGTCGGTGACTCGAGCAATTTAGCCCATAAGGCCTCGGTGCGGGAGCCTCGGCTCGGTTTTGAAGGCTCCAGCTCTCTACTCGGGTCATGCGGCCCGAGAGTCGGTTGTTTCCGGGCAATTTATCCCTTAAGGCCTCGGCGCCCGGGGCCAATGATTTCCGGTTTGAAGAGCTCAGCTGCCTTTCGGGCCATGCGGCGAGAGTCGGTTCGGCAGAGCAGTTTAGCCATAAGGCCTCGGCGCCCGAGACCGAGCAGGCTTAGTGCGAAGAGCTCAAATGCTCTACTCGAGGCGAGGCGGCCGGGGACAAGGTTCGGCTCGAGGTGGCCGATACGAGCACCATTTCGGTTGAAGAGCTGGCTACCTGCTCGGGCCATGCGGCCAAGAGTCGGAGTTCAACTCGGAGGGCAATTTGGCCTATAAGGCCTCGGCTACCTAGGAGCCCGGCTCGATTTGAAGGCTCGACTACTCTACTAAGGCCCGAGCTGACCCGAGAGTCGATTCGGTTCGGCTCGGGCGGTTAGCCAGGAGCCTTAGCGGCCCGGTTGAAGAGCTCAGCTACACTCGAGGGCCGGCCCGAGAGTTAGTTCGACTCCCGGGCATTCGACCCGCGGGCCTCAACGGCTTAGTTTTGAAGGCTTCGACTACTCTACTCGGGCTATGCGTAGAAGAGTCGGTTGCTCGGGCAATTTGCTTTATAAGGCCCTCGGCGTCCGAAATTGTGGCTCACTTTGACTCAACTACTCAGCTTAGGCTATGTAGCCCCGAGAGTCGAGTTAAGCTCGGGCGGTTAGCCCGGCCTTAGCGGCTTAGTCGAGGCTCAAATGCTCTGCTCGGGCCGGGCGGCCCGAGAGTCGGTTCGGCTCGGGTATTCGACCCCTGAGGCCTGTGGCTCGGTTTGAAGCTCGAGCTTCACTCTACTCAGGCCATGCAGCCCAAGAGTCAGTTCAACTCAGGCAATTTAGCCCATAAGGCCTCAGCGCCTAAGGCCCGGCCGGCTCGGTCGAAGAGCTCGGCGCTACTTTACTAAGGCGAGGCGGCCCGAAATTGATTCGGCTCGAGGCCGGTTAGCCGCAGGCGGGAACCTTAGCGGCCCGGTTGAAGAAGCTGAGCTACGCCGGGCCATGCGTTGCAGAGTTAGTTCGGCTCGGGCATTCGACCACGGAGCCTCAACGGCTTAGTTTTGAAGAGCTCAACTACTCTGCTCGGTACATCACGGCCCGAGTCGGTTGGCTCGAGACGATTGCTATAAGGCCTCGGCGCCTAGGGCCCAGCATTTCGCTTTGAAGGCTCAGCTACTCAGCAGGCTATGTGGCCAAGAGTCCAGTTCAACTCAGGCGGTTAGCCCGGTATATGACTTAGTCACGAGAAGAGGCTCAGCGCTACTATGCTCGAGACGAGCGGCCCGAGAGTCAGTTCAGCTCAAGCAATTTAGCCCATAAGGCCTCAGCGCCCGAGGCCCAGCAGCTCAGTTTGAAGAGCTTAACTACTCTCAGGCCATGCAGCCCAAGAGTCAGTTTAGCTCAGGCAATTCAGCCCATAAGGCCTCAGCGCCAGGAGCCCAGTAGCTCGGTCACGAAGAGCCTTGACTACTACCTTTCGATCGAGCGTGAGTCAATTGACTCGAGGGCAATTTAGCCCGCTGGGCCTCGGTGCCGGGAGCCTCGACTCGGTTTTGAGAGGCTCAACTACTCTACTTCGGGTCATGCGGCCCGAGAGTCCCGAGTTCGGCTCGGGCAATTTAGCCCGTAAGGCCTCGGCGCCCGGGAGCCCGGCTCGGTTGAAGAGCTCAGCTGCTCGGGCCGTACGGCCCGAGAGTCGGTTCGGCAGGCAATTTGGCCCATAGGGCCTCGGCGCCCGGGGGGCCCAACGGCTTAGTGCGAGGCTCAAATACTCTGCTCGGGCCAGGCAACCCAGAGTCGATTCGGCTCGGTGTCGACCGCAGGCCTCGGCCGGCTTCAGTTTGAAAAGCTCGGCCTTCTCTACTTTCGGGCCATACGGCCCAAAGTCGATTCAACTCGGGCCGCTGGCCATAATGCCTCGGCGCCTAGGAGCCATTTCGGTCTGAAGAGCTCAACTACTCTGCTCGAGGCCCGGGCGATATTGGGAGTCAGTTCAGCTCAGGCAATTTAGCCCATAAGGCCTCAACGCCTTGGAGCCTCAGCAGCTCACTTTTGAAGAGCTCAACCACTCAATTAAGGCCATGTAGCCAAAAAGTCAATTCAATTCATGCAGAATAGCGCGAAGAGCGCAAGTAGAGGTGAAAGTGGTGAGATAAAAAATGAATATTCATTAAGGAAAAAGCTACATATATCCACAGGTCCCAGCTTGACAAAAAAAAAAACAGCAATGCGAAGATAATACGGGAGATCGAGACATTAGAGGAAGGAGCAGAGGGTGAAGAAGGGGAGTGGGCCTCAGCAGGGGTATCTGGTTCTCCAGAACAGTCTCTAGAAAGGGACTCTTCCACCTCCTCCTCTAGCAGCCTTCCTCTGAAAGGCAAGCCACCTAGAAGCCCATTGAGTATAGACCTCGTCCCTCATTCTCGCTATAACTTAGTCCCTCTGAACGAATAGAGTCTCTTGCCTTTGAAGGTCCCCTCACAACCTATGGCAATCCTCGGTCAGGCGTTCCACAGAGCTTACAGCCTCGGAAGCCTCGCGACAAAACTGCATCTAGCGGCGTATTTTATTGCGCGACTCGTCTCTAACCGCCTGCTGATAGCTCTTCTCACAGACCCTCGCGGCTTGCTGCGGGGCGTGGCGGCTCGTCACGACCATGCGGAAGCTCGGACTTGGCGGACCTACGGCCAGTCCGGCCTCCCGGCAAGTCATCTTGTATAGCTGCGGCCCATCCGAGACCTCGGCTCGACCTTAACCGCTCTTAAGCTGTTTCTAGCCTCATCTTCTCTACCCTCGGCTCGAGCTCGTTGTGAAGCCAGAGGTATGCCTCCATCCCGGACTTAAGCTGCCTCCTCGGTCATACTCTACACTGGTCACCGCGGCTTGACTGAAGTAAGGGAAGCCACCTTCGCCTTATGTAAACTACGAGTGGCTGGCCTTAACTAGTTGATTAGCCTTTTTGGCTAAACTCTTCAAATGAGTAGCCACATGCACACACCCAACATAAGATCAATACCCAACTCAAGTTAAAGTCAGACACGGCAAGATACGGGAACTTACAGAGGTGACCCCCTTGAGGGATAGAGCTAAGGCTTCCTCAACGGGCAGGGCGCCCGACCTTTTGAGGTTAGAATCTTTGAGGATGGACGAGACCTCGCCAGCTGCAAGCTCGACATTGGGGAAGCGAGAATCCCGTCTCGTCGGCTTAGACCCTTCCTCTTTAACTCTTCAGCCTCGAGGAAGGTGAAGCCCGGCACTGCACTTGCGGGGATTCAAGCGGTGATAAGCATGACCTCAGCCAAATGTTGTGACCCTTCCCAGGAGTCTTTTGCCTTTGCGACATAATCGGGAATGGGGCTGGGCCTTCCCGGAAGCTTTAGGGACCTCCGTCGGGCGACAACACGCGGTATTTGGACGTGGGTAGAAGAGGGAAGAAGAGGGCGCGAGTTTAGGAACTTTACTGAAGTCGGGCGGTCTTTCTCGATGGGTCTGGGTTTGCAGCCACGCTCAGGACCGGGGCCCGGCGTCTCCACAGGGCGAAGCTCTCCAGCAATTGGGCTTGGCTGAGGAGGCCCGATGGGAGAGAATTTCATAGCGAAATGAGGTGAAGGCCTCAAAGCAACAGAGCGGGTAGACCCCAAGCTTGAAGGTCCAGGAATATCCGACCTGATCAGCTCTGAGTAGGTGCGCGGGGAACACTTAGCCAACTCTTGCATTATGACCTTATCTTGAATTTGAGATCGGGTTGAACACACACTGAGGCGTGATCCAATCTGGAATTAGAGATGCAAATGAGCTCATAAAGACTATACCAAAACAAGCGTCTCGTAGATTCGGGGGTGGTCGAGGAGCCCGAAGAACGCCCGAGTATCATCCTGTCAAAGGGTCATACTCCAATTGCGCCCGCTAACGAAGAAGTAACGTTCCTTCCAGAAGTCTTATGGGGACGGAAGGTCGAGTGATAATTAGGAGAACCTTAGGCTTTGGATAGACCAAAAGCCCTCGAAGGCCTCCTTTACACTAAAAAGGTCCAGGAACAGAGCTATGCTAGGAACACCAAAACCCACGTCACAAAGAGAACCATCGATTCCCGATCGGAATACCCAGGGAAATTGGGCGCGAGTTAGAAAATTTGACGTTGAAGTGTTGTAAAACGCCTTTTATAAAGGGATGTAGAGGGAAGCGAAGGCCGTTGTCGAAGGCCACTTCAAAGAAGCACACCATCTTAGGCACTTAGACCATGTAAGAGGTCAAAACGTCGGGGGACGGACAGGAACAGAAAGGAGGCCTATAGCGTGCGGCGAGTGGCCCGGCTGAGTTCCGACTGCTAGGTCCAGCGAAGCATTTTACGGCGGACTTCGGATATTCAGTCCGGGGATACTTAATCTTGTCAATTCTCTCCTTACCCTTGTTCAAGGGAAAAGGGGGCTCCCCTAGGGAGTCTCGAAGATCAACTCAGTGAGCGGTGGGCGCCCTTGATCCACCTTGAGCCGCACCAATCGAGAGTCACCTCGATGCGCAAGGAAGAAGAAGCGACTGGACCATGGTAATAGCAGTAGTAAGAACAAAACCTAGCCAATCTGGCCCTAGCCTCGCTATATTACTTTCAGAAGAGACAAAAGGCCTTTTGAGTCCCAACAATAGAGCGAAAAAGCTATCTCGAAGCAAGGCGCCAAAAAGGACTCTGCGCGAGAAGGTTGAGACGGAATACTAAGGAAGGGAAGCTAGAACTCACTAAAAAGCAAAGAAAAACCCCGAGGATCAAGGGAACCTGAGGTGAGCGGTCGAGGAGGATATCTATAGAAGAAATAGAAAGCGAAAGGGTGGAAGAAATGAGCGAGAATCGAAAAGTCATCATTATCACAAGACATATGGCGGCGACAAAGCCACTATGATCGGCCCAGGCGACGGACACGGTAAAATCACACTCTATCTGAAGCGTTTATATGCCTTACGCACATGGTACACAAGAATTTGAGGGGAGCCTTGATAGGGTTTGAAAAATAGCAGGCCCACTCGCCAAGCCCAAAGAAGAGGCAAGCCCAGTGAAACACCCAAGCCCCTGGCGCCAGCCCAAAACAAAAGCCCAGTCCACTCGCCCCAAAGGTTGATAACATGGATAATTGGGAAGGCCCACATCCTGTAAATCAAACTAAATCTTACCAATAAGGGAAGTAGAATAATCCCCCATAACATCTTATCCTGTGAATCCAGCTAAATCTCACCAACTAGGAAAATAGGATAATTCACGATAAACAACTTATCCCTACGAATCCAAGCTAGGATCTCACCAATAAGGAGAAGGATAATTCTCAATAAAAATTTGCTATGGCCTCCACTTATTAAATCGATAAAGGCAGAAAATATCCCCTCCAATGGGGAAGAATCCTTACTACCCTCCAATTGGGAAAACATACACTATATATATCAGGCCACCCCCTCGGTGAAAGGTACGCAAAAAAACACTCGCCCTCTAAGCAGTCTATCTTTTCTCCCGAGGAACTGACTAAGGCATCGGAGCGGCCATGGGCGAAGGCCGACCCTTCTTCTCTCTTGTCTTTGCGGAGGGTGCGAGGCGGGAGCACAACGGACCGGTTCAACGGCAGCCACCCAGTTCGGCCCAGCGACCTCAACATCCTCCCGGCCAGTCCGGTTGAAAAAGCATCGCTCGGTGAAGGAAAAGACCTCGGCGGTGAAGTCAATGTCGAGGCCTCACGGGTTGAGTAAAGCTCCGACCATGCATTCATGAAATATATTTGACACTTTTACAAACTGGGATTTGTTTTTAAATATTTTGGTATTGAAAATGGCTTATAATGTCGTAATGTATAAGGTAGTAAATGGACCAAATGGGCATGTAATGCCATATTTAATCAAAATGTATATTGAAAACAATAATATTTGAGCCCCCTTTAGTTGAATTAGTATATACAAATATATTTTCATAAAGATAAATATCCTTTACAAATGAACATTGGAAATGTGTTTCTTGACAAAGAAAAAGAAATTGGATTCGAAAGATGGCTGCGTCGAATCGGGTCCCGACCTCGAGGTTGGGTGGGTCGGTATTTATGGTGGGTGTGAGCGTACAGAAATCACGAATCTCTTATATGAACAAATGATTCTTTGTAACTTGTAGGGAACCCTTTAGGGTTTCAAATCTAAAGCTTGATAGCCCAATAATCATCAAAACACATCAATTACCCATTACTAAACAAATTTATTAATACTATGTCTTTCTTACATTTCTAAGGTTTCATATTTAAAAGTTTAGGAAACCCTAAGTTTTCAAATCTAAGATTCTAAGAGTTTGAAAACTCATCCAAATATACCAAACATCAAACCCAAACCAAGATTATTCTATCCATTTCAATCATTTTTAGGGTTTTAAATCTAAAGTTTTAGAAAGCCACAAGCTTTCAAATCCAGACTTTTAAAAACCCTAACTACCAAAAAATCAAAAGGGAAAAGATATACTTACTTGGGATTGAAGTTGTTGAGCCTTGAAATCTCTCCACTTTTGAAACCCTAGCTCCTTTCTCTCCCTTTCTCTTCCTCTCTCTTTCTAGAAAAATGAAATGAAGAATGAGTCATATGAGTTGGAAAACCCTTTTTACATTAAGACAAATTCCACATTTTCTCTAAAGCCCCTTCATCTTTTAAAAATTGCAAAATAACTCATCTACTTTCTTTTCTTTTGTTTGTTAGAAAATTAGGGGTATTACAGGAGTCCATTCCGAAGAACCACTTAAGAATTAACTTTCTCTACAAGTATGATTTTTATTATTTTTCCATTTATTTTTGTAACTGTACAAATTTTAATGGCGACTATATATGTAACCTTAACCTCATAAGTCAATGATGTCCTCATACGTTTCTTTATAACATCATATTAAATAATTATAAGTTTACAATCTCTCGCAACTTTACTATTTATCATAATATTTTAACTTTAAATAAAGTATTTGTAATGAATTATATCTTACGAACCTTTATATTTCATAAGCCAATTTTCAAGTGTCTAATATATTATAATAATATAGTATTACAACGATATAATGTAAAATAAATAGTAATAATAAATAAATAACAAACTACCCGCATACGACTCAAAACAAACAAACAAATATTCAAAGTTTTAATAAATGATGATGAATAATTGACTATTCTTATCATATTTGATGCGAACCACGTTACTTGTTCCTTCGAGATTCACCAATTGTTACGGATTACTCCAAGGATCTTCAAACACAATTTAGAACAATGGTCTCCTCCCCTTAACTATATTGAATCAAAATCCGTAGGCAAAGATGTTGCTTCTCTGTCCCCTTGGTTATATGGAACCAAAAGCAATAAGAACAAAAGAAAGTAACTTTGCTCCCTTTATTATAAAATAACCAAGAGCCGTAAGTTTGAACACTATAACGAATTAACCTTGATAAGCTCGAAAATTCTCAGAAGAACCATAAAGTGAAAAAAACCTCACAAAAGAATTTTTATTCATCAACTGTCTTCCCAAAGATTACATTCGTCCCAAACTTTCTAAATCAAATAAAACAACTCCTACTTTGACTTGGAAAATAGGACTTTCTAATTTAAATAAAGAAACTCATAAAATCAAATCTTTGTAAAAGAAATAACAACTCATATTTGACTAGCAAAACAAACTTTCTAAATTAAATAAAGCAACTACTACATTGCGTTGGAAAATAAATCTTTCTAAAATAAAACAACTCTAAATCAAAATAGTGATAAGACACAAGATACTTGGAAGAAACATATTCGGTGTCTCCAAGGTTTCACAGCCTCCCAAATTTGAATTTTCTATAATTAAGATCGAATTCTCAATGTATGTTGTAGAAGCTTCCTACATCACGGATCCTTGGTGCTTTGATTCTCATCTTTCCCCCATTTCTCGAAAAGATTCATCATCGAATCTTAACCATAATGTTGTTGATGACCACAGTAGAGTAAAAATATCCTGAACATTAAACACGGATCTCAGGTGGTACATCATATACTTTATAGACTAATGGTCTTACATCGGCATTCTGGCGCTTTTTGTCTCCTGGGGGCATATGACTCTTGGGCCTCCTCGAGAATACATCCTTGAACTCAAAAAACAATGAAAGAGATAAAATAGCTGGTGAGAGAGAATCAAGTTGGTCATGTTCAAAATCTTTGTTTGCGCAAAGAGTACAAACATATGAGGCATTGGGTAAAAAGTACTGTGATCTAAGCTCTTTTATATGAAGCTTTCTTTTCTTTTTGATTCATCTCCCACTTCCAACATTCACTAAGTCTTTTTGTGCCTCTCCTTTTATTGTTCTTTGGATCTTTTTTTCTTTCCTCTCCCTTTCAACCTCTTCTTCCTTCTCTTGTTCTTTCTCTTGTTTTTTCTTGTTTTCTTTCTTTGTTTTGTTCTCATTCCTTTTGAATCACACTCACTTTAACCTCTTGATCTTCTTACCATTTTGTGTGCCTAAGAGTTACAAGTTTCTTATACTTCATGAAACTAAAACGATTCTTGAAACCATAGTGGTTGGATCTCCTATCAAAATTGCCAAAATTATGCCCCAATGATCTGAAACACCATGGGACAATATTAGCGACCCTCGAGCGCGTGGAGACCAGATTAGGCGGATCAGAACCCGGCAAGGAGACCATAGGTTACCACTAAAATCTTTTATCAAAATGTTTATCAACCTTACGGCGTTCTGAGTTCTTAAATATTTGCAGAAAGCTGTTTCAATTGAAATGACCCATAGCATTTACAAATTCAATGAGCCCATAACATTTACATTTTTAAACATGCAATTCACTTACAAAATATTCATTAACCAAAAGCTAATAAGTTTATAATATCCAAAATCCCATAGCATTTGGTGAGAAACATTCCATGCCTTTTTAAATAAATTCACAAAATGAATGTTAAGTTCAGTGTTTTTACAAAATATCGATATTCAAAAGGAAATGGAATTGAATGCATATCTTTGGGCATCGCCTTGATTCTTTCTCTATGACTCGACGCTTCTCGATCTTGACTTTCTTTCCTATTCACTTGGTACTGCATTTATAAAAATAATGCTGAACATTTCTATCTTGTTGGTTTCTCTAATTCCATTCTTACTTTTTAGTTTGAATCAAAGCATGCAATTTTCATTAAAACTTTCAAATCTTTTGAATAGTCAGTATACAATGCAATACATATGCTTTATTTCCTTTCTGATCATTTGGTTCATGATCATCCCAATTTACACTTTATGTTATAAATTCATTTATTATTTAATGTTTAAAATGCTCTTTTCATTTAATTTACAAATGTTTTCAATATCATCTTGACAATCAGATCAATTTTAGGATTACGCCTTAACGAATGTAACCTATCTTAGTGTTCGGGATGTCAGGAGATCGCGGCATTGTCAGTAGGCTGCGGTAGAATGTAAAATATTTGTTTGTAACATGTTATGATCCAGCGAATTTTGTTATTTGGTTATTAAAAATCGTTCAGTGTTCTCACTTCGATACATCCCATGAGCTGGGATCAGTGACATCAATACATTTGTTTGAAATATTTGCTAATTTGACCCCTATTGTTAAATATCGCCAATATGAATTAAGCGTTTGCTGTTATTAAAGGCGTTCAAATCCTTTATATCGAAATAATTACAATATATTTTGTTTATATGATTCATTTCATCATCATCTGATTTTGGCATTCTACATTGATGTTTACCTCAATCAATTAAAGCAAATCAATATGTTTTTCTTATGCATTTAGAACAAACATTTTCAAATATTGAAACAAGAATAGGAGAAGATGGAACAAACATTTCAAATTTTGAAACGAGAATAAGAAAAGGTAGAACAAACCAATCTTTCTCTTTCTTTTTGCCTTGTCTCCATCGGTCCATAGCAAATCACACATCAGTTATTAGACTACTAATCATGGCCTGAATATCCTTCGTGACGAAACATGAGAGGCAATAGTATAAATATGTTTTTTTCATTTAGTTTCATTCTTGATGAACTATTAATCATTTAATAGGGTTCCTAAATAATCGGTGTACAAATACAAGGTGTTCGGAAACAAAAATTCGAAAATGGATCGTGATGAACAGTGCCTGCCGCGGCGTGGTCGCCGTTCTGGCGTGCCTGGCCCCTGTTGTAATATTAGTGGGAGACATTACGGCCCTCTCGGCCTTGTCGCGAGAACCCTTCGCTGCAGTGAAGCTGACCCTTTCTTTGCGGTGAGAATACCCACTTCTTTGAGTGAAGGGGCCGTTTTGCCAATTCATTTTCCTTGCTTTGCGATTTTTCTCAAAAAGTACATTGCCTCAAAACTAAAAACCAAAATATGGGAATCACTCCCGAGCATTCTAAAGTCATCCTAAATCAACTGCGAGCCAAAACCATGTGGATGGATTGGTTTCTAGCTCAAACTTCATTTGAAATGGGGTTTGGTTCCTTTTCAAATCCCTTTGAATCTTCTTCACCAGATGTTTGATCATTTAGAAGCAAAAATGGGAAGAAATCACACCAAAATCACCTCTTCTTGCTCAACCTAAGCACTCCCTCTCACTCTCTCTCAACGTTTTGCACAAATGGGAGGTTTTAAGACCAAATGTGAAAGGTCTAATACCACTTATCCACTATAAGGCCATATTTAGCACATCATTAAATCCCCATTTTTCCATTTTGGCATTTTAACTCTTTATTTCACTTTCATTAGCATTTAATTCACTTGGTACCCAGCTCATTCATTAGACCATAGGTCCTCATTTACAAATTTACAAATTTGCCTTTTGACTCGGGTTTATTTAGGGTTCAATCAATTTCTCATTTAGCATCTAATATTTGTCATATACTCACATTTCATTTCACAGTTAACAATTTATCAATTTCCCGGAAAAACTGAAGTTAGCTCGATTTATACGAAATATAATAAAATTATTATAAAATTTCTAGAGTGTTTTACAAAGTCATTACGAGACATTATCACAAAAGAACCTCATCATGATACTTCCCGATTGAAAAGGACCACAAGAACTTGCTTTTTGCACTTTCACTTGCTATCATTCTTAACATAACTTATAAGGCTTAGGGTATTTAAGTGTTGGTAATTGTAGCTTCTCAACTAATAAAACACTAGAAAAATTAGCACAACTCCCACCATCAATAATCAAATTACAAACCTTAATATTAACATGACAACGAGTATGGAAAATGTTCTGTATTTGTTCAGCAATAGCATCATCCTTCACTTAGGCTCGAAAACGAAGCATCACAGTACCTCCTTTAATAGGATATTTTTCTTCATCCTTCAATTCATTATTAAGCTCTTCATGATTCAAGGCTACCAAAAAACACCTCTCTTGTCATTGAGTTTGAGAAAGTACTTGTCTCTGCACCTCTTCATTTTGTTCAATCCGATCTCGCATGTCATTCATTCAAACCTCCAATCTTGCAAAGTGTTGTTGCATGGCCTGTAGTATGAATGATTGGTACTACCCCACCTTCCTATTTGCAAGATCATTACTTGAAGACATGATCAAATTAAAAGAAAGAATTAGAAAAAAAAGAAACCTCACAACAATCCCTCACGTGTTTCACTCACTCTTTTTTTTTCCCACTCAATATTTTGCCTTTTTGATAATGAAAGTCACTCTTGCCCTTCATGAACTTCACCTTTTTTTTTGTTCTTATTTGAACTAAAAAAGTTAGATCAAAGATCAACCCAAATAGGAATCCAAACAATGCTCAAAATATTACAAAGGGGATAAAAAATTGAAAATGAAGAATACACTATCTTGTTCTTTTTTTCTTTTTTCTTTTTTTATCTCAATGAAATTTCAAACAACAAGAGAATTAAGATAGATACCAAATCGATGTTTGAAAGTCAAAGCTCTGATACCAAAATGATGCGAACCCCGCTACTTGTTACTTCAAGATTCACCAATTGTTGTGGATTACTCTAAGGATCTTCAAACAGGATCTAGAATAGTGGCCCCGTCCCCTTGACTATATTGAATCAAAAGCTGTAGGCAAAGTTATTGTGTCTTTGTCCCCTTGGTTATATATGTTCGGTGTGAATCATACCTACATTTTGAGTGTGTTTTTCATGTATTTATATAACTCAAATGCTAAACTGATGCCCTATTCATCAATATTACACTAATCCCCCATTTTCTTATGTTTTGCAGGATTAGAAGGAAAATCAAGCAAAGTGATGGAAGAAATCAAGTGAAGAGGAAGTTACTGATTTGCAGTAGTTCGCCGCGACGACAAGGTTTGCCAAGGCAAAGAGGAAGCTTTGCTAATTGTTCAATAATGAATGAAAAATCAAGCAAAGGAAGAGATGAATGACATGAAGACAAAATCAAAGTTGAAAGGCAAGAAGGCAGAAAACCTCTTAGGTTCGCCTAGCAGAAGGACATAGCTCGCCTAGGCGAACCAGCAATGCTAATTGAAGATTTCTGCCAAGACCACTCTTAGGTTCGCTTAGGCCAACCTAATCCTTGCCTAGGTGAAGGGGTTAGCCTAGACGAAGGGCCACTACATTAGGAGAAGACACGAGTCTTCACCTAAGTGAAGCTTAGTTCACCTAATCGAAGAATGACGGGATGGATCAGCAAACTTCGAGTTTTAAGCCATCATTGTCCCATTTTCCAATGCATATAAATAGTAGTCTTTTAGACTTGTTTAGGGTTCGATTTTTGAGGGAGAACACCATCCTTAGGGTTCCTCTTTTCTTCTTGATCCATTTAGGGTTTTTATTTTTTATTTTTTTAGTTTTACTTGATCTTGAGCTCATTTTTGGAGCTGTATTTGGGAGATTCAACTGCTGGGGGACATCTTGTAGCAGTGGAGCTGAGTTTTGGAGGTGATTGATTACACATTTGTTTTGTATTCCTTAACTATACTCTTAATCTTAATCTTTTAGTATTTTATTTGGTACAAATATGATAGTGTCGGAGTTTGGTCGATATGAGTGTTCATTGTCCCAAGGGTTGGTTGTTGAAATTGGTGAGTAGACTTGGGTTTTTATTAAATGATTTATGTAAATCCATGCTTGTGTTGAGGTTGTATGTTTGTGGATCTTTGATTTTCAGGGTTTTACCTAATTGTTGTGCACTAAGGGTGAAGTGAAACCTAGAGCTCAAGGGTTCTAGGTGATAGTTGGAAGCATCCTTAGGGTTAGTTTCTACAACTAATGTCCGATTTATTACAAAATCCAATTTAACTTAATCAAAGAGACCTGGGAATTAGGAATGCGTAGTACTAGGTGGATATTATTGGAAGAATGACATTGATCTTATGTAAAGATCGTAAGGACGAAAGGAGATCGATTGGGCCTCGCTAGGATATTCTATTGTAAGAGTCGAAGAAATAGAATTTAAGGGAGCGATTTTCCATAGAACCAGTATCACACTTTCAGACCTAGAAGGACTGAAAGGAGAATAGGAATGAAGTGTAAGAAATCGAGGAGAGACATGAAAGTGTAAGCCTTGTATCGAGTTCCTTGGGTAAGTATAAGGATGAATTTATGTTAATCTATATTTTATGCTTTTAAGTCATAAACCCATCAATGGATGCAACTGGCCCTAGTGTTAATCATTAGAGTTTTTTTTCCATTTCACTTCACTTGTCTGCTTATTTTCAAGATTTAGGTTAGTTTAATTTAGTTTAAATTTTAGTTAATCATCATCACAATCGGTCATATCGCTTAGATAGTAAAATTCTTTAGTAGTTGGCGTGTAATCCCGTTTAAACCAATTTTCCTATGGGTTACGATACTTTGGGTTTTTAATTAAAAAACCATTATATTACTTAATGATCCCAGTACACTTGTATGGGTTTGATTTTTATGCCAGGGTATATACATGCAAATAACCGAACAAGTTTTTGGCACCACTACCAGGTAAAAAGTAGTTTAAGTGGTATGAACCAATGATATTCAGCCAGAAGAAGTTTGCTAATTTGAGAGAAAAAATTTTTCTTTTCATATTTTCTTTTATATTTTAATTTGTGTTGGTATACTTCATTTTTATTTTATTTTTCTTATAGTAAACCAGCATAAATGAAGACAATATAGATAGATGGCGCCTATCTACACTTGAGAAAAGATTGATGCTCTCATAAAACCTCGATGACAATGACTCAAGAGCACCCAATTATTTTAGTTAGAATGGAGATGTTACTTTCAACCCCAACACATTATGTCGAGCTATTATCATTGAAGGTTGGATGATAGTGAGGATTTCTCCCTAAACCAAAATTTTCAATACCGAGGAGGGCTCGAGTTACAATAATCGAACAAATCGGCCGACCTTTTGATGAAGAGCAATTTTATGCCTTATGGAATAATATAAAGAAGAACCATGCCACATGGGAAGCCAAAATGAAAGATCAAGTCACCAATGAAGAAGGTCCTATGAAAAATATAGAAAATCCAATTGGGCAATTAGCTCATGCATTAGATGAGCAATATTCAAGGACACTCCCAAGCAACATAAAGGATGAGGACAAAAGAGAATGCAACTTTGTGCCTATGAGTTTCAAGGAGGAAATACAAGAACTGACATTGGTTGAGGAGAAAAAGAATGAACTTGCTAATGAGGAAGAGTTATTAGAGGAAAAGAGGCAAGTTGAAGAGCACCATCCACGAACAACAATTGAAAATGTTTTGGTTGGGATTGACAAGTTCAATTTCCCCATAGAATTTGAGCTTTGGGCATGGAGATGGCAGCAGTGCCATCTGTAGGAACACCTTCAAATGCCATAAGTCGAGCATGGATTGATGTAAAGAACATGGGAGATGACCTTACTTGTTCCCAGTAAGGAAAATTGAAGTTCAGCCTCTGCAAGCATACTTACGAGATGAAGAATGGGCGTAGCGTGCATGCGGATAGAGAGCTCATTTCTACATTTTGAGGAGCAAGCACCCAAGATCCTTCAAGACGACACTCTTGAAGGATAAAAATTTGAAGCCAACTCTTTCCCCTCCAAAGAGTTGGCATTTGAGCTTACATCACCTATTTTGGAGGTGGAGGAAGTTATCCTCATGAGCGATGAGGATGAAGAGGGAGTATTGGTCACAATGGATGAAGGGCCAAAGCAAAGATCTCAGACTTCCCCAATGAGTCTAGCTTGACTCAAAAAATGGAGCAGTCTTGGGAGGCACCCTAAGCAAAAATAAGGATTTTTATCCATCTAGTACTTTAGCTGTTTTTGTTTAGTTATTTTTAGCATGTGTTGCATGTTGATTTTATTTTAAGTGTTTATTTTATTTTTTTCTTTTCAGGGCATTGAAGCTTAATCATATTGAGGGAGTTTCATCAAGACCCACCACACTCAAGCCCAATGGTCACACTTGATCATCTAGGGGAGTCCTGTGTTCTTATCTTTCATATGTCATACATTGAGGACAATGCATGTTTTAAGTTTGGGGGTATTGGGGGATTTCCCTTTGTTTTAAAATTTTTCCAGCAGCTTCAATGATCCTATCTTTAGTGTTTTCTTTCAGTTTTTTATTTGTTTTAGTTGCTTTTATAGGTTTTCAGTTTTTAGGTTATTTTTTTCATTTTTAGGTTGTTTTTGTTTTGGTTGAGTCTGTTGAGATACTTGGAATGCCTATGATGATTTCAAATTCCATTGTTCTCTACATATGAATAATGTAAAGATAAGTTGGCGGTAAAGTCAATAGTTATTCATATAGTTGTACACTTAGCTATAGGTTTGCCTGAAATTAACTAGTCCTATTGCACCTTTGTTGCGATCATGCTTGGTTTTTAGAGAAAAATTAGGAAATCATAACGTTTAAATCTCTAGCAAAACTTTAGAACTTCTTTTCAAATACCATTTGGCGAAAACCTAGGTATCCCACATTTTTTGGAAATGATATAGGCCATCCTTGGAATCGGTTGAGCCTTCTTATCCTACCCCGTTATGCATAGTCCATAGTCACCCTATTTGAGCCGTAATAGCCATGTTCTATCTTGAAAACTAAGAACAAACACCTATATCCTTTTGTCTTATCCTTCAGTCAATAACCCATTTTACCCTTAACATGTCACTTATAAAGTACAATCATGAGGAGGACATATAGTTTGGTGGGAATTTTGAATGAAGGGAGTTGCATAAGTACAAAATGTCAAGGAAGGGTTGTTTGAAAAGAACAAGAATAGAAAAACAGTTAAAAAAAAACGTAAATAAGAAAAGAACTCAAGGAGGAGCAAATTTAACCTTGTAGCCTTCTTACCTTGAGCTACTTAAGTCCGTAAGAGTGTTTTAATACCCCAAGACCAACTGGTCTAGGAGTTATTGACCTAAAAATCGTTACATGGGGTAGATAGAAAGTTTAAAGGGGTTGAATATTGCACTACTCCTACCTTGATGTTCAAAAAAAGTATAAATTCTTGGTGATTTTGAAGAGAGATAGAAACAAACAAGTTTGGGGGTGAAGCAATGTGGAAAGCACAATGGTGCTAATGGGGTTGAGTTTGAATGACTCAATTTGAGATATAATGAAATTGTGAAACCCCGGAAAAATTCAAATTTTCAGGAAAGGGTAAAATAGTAATTTTGGTCAAAATTCTAAATTTTTCTAGATCTCGGATGATGAAACGGACTTCATCGTTGGAATCGTCTTGCGAAATCTAGCTATCACGTCGAATTTCGTCGAATTCTGAGACAATCGGAATTTCACGTTTTTCGATGCATCGAGAGTAGTGCGGTACACTTGGCGCAATTGAGTGGATCAAGAGGAGACATGTGTCAAGTGGAGAGCTAGTCAAACAAATAGCTCAAGTGGGACCTAGAAGAGACATGTGGCAACACATGATTGGAGGGAAATCCAAGGTAAATGGATAAGGTGATAAGTGTAATCTAAGGAGCCACTTAGAATTAGACAAGTGGCAAGTGAGAGGACATCTCACTTGACTTCTATCTTCTCAATCGGTTGGGAGAGGGGAGATAAAGGAAGAGAGAAAGGAAAACCAGATTTTGAGAGAAGAGTTAGAGGGCTCTACCTTCTCTCTAGATTTTCCGGCAGTCGGATCATCGGTTCCCGTGGCTCAAGGGAAAGTCTTTCCTCGTGACAGAGCTGCAAGTAGAGACGGAATCGGGGAGTTTGACAAACTCCGAGAGGTAGGTCTTCTCCTAACCCCCAGTTTACTTTCTACCCTAAAGTTTATTGTGGTGGTTGTCTTACCCTAAGGGGAATGTTTGGTTGTATTTTGAACCATGAGAAGCTGCCACATTGTGGTAGTACACATTAACCGGACTTTAGAACTGGTTTTGGGTGGAAAAAAAAGGAAATTTGGTAGTGAGTCCTTCTAGTAAATTGTAGCCACATCAGTGAACTTGATGTTAGGCTTTTGAATTTCTCAATTCGAACCTCTGTAGGCCAAGTTATGGTCTTTTTAACCTGAATAGTATAATCGGCGAGAGGTCAGCCTGTAGAGGTCAACCTATAGAGGTAAGGCTATAGAGGTCATCTTGTAGAGGTCTGTCTTCCATTATGCTTCAATTGTGACTGGACCTTTGTAATTGTAACTCGAAGATGCATTTTGATTGTTGTCAAAGCTTCACGACATCAAATTCTTTAATCCTTTTTGCACTTCTCTTAACATAACTTCCTTGACCCATTATATCGGTATTGCACGTACATTACGCTCTTTTGCATTTCTACTGCTTTTTCAATTTCTGTACCAGCAGATTGGAGTGGTATTCCATCTTTACGCATATTAATCGGTCTTTTTATATAAAAATCAATCGGAAAAATGGACTTAAAATAGATGACTTTTAATAATAAAATTCTAGTTTATGGGAATTAAATTTGCTAGAAGTCGGTACTTTGAAGTCATTTCGGCCCGGAGGTCAGCTCAGCCGGTCGCTCAGCGGAGGATTCAGCTCGACGGTCATTTCGACTTGGCGAGTCAGATTCGACTCGACGGCGGTCGGTCAGCTCGGCTGGGTTTGACTATGTATGATCTCGACTTGTTAGATCATAACTTCTTGATCGAACTCCGTTTTGGGTGTTCCTTAGACTCTATGGAAAGCCATTGTTGAGTCAAGATTCCATCCATGTGCCTTTGGATGGTATTAGTTGATAACTCAGATGATGCTGTCTCAGCTCGGACAGGTCGGGACCTCGGAAAAAGTCGAATTCGGCTCATTTGGGTTTGACTACGTATTACCTCCAGCTTTTGGTAGGTCATAACTCTTCCGTCGAAATCCGTTTGGATGTTATTAGACATAAATCCCATTGAGTCAGGTTCAATTCATATGCTGTGGAGGGGACAGTGGGTGTCAGGCGATATCGGACCAGTGCAGATTTGCTTCGACGAAGTCGGGTAAGCTTCGGTGGGTTTGACTACGTGTGACTTCCAACTTCGGAAGGTCATAAATCCTTCGTGAACTCCGTTTTGGGTGTTCTTGGACTCTATAGAAATCCCATTGAGTCAAGATTCCATTAGTATGCCTGTGGAGGACAGTGGGTGTCAGGCCAAGCTCTTCCAGGTCTAGACATCTCAGCCAAGTCAGGTCAGCTCGGCTGGGTTTGACTACATGTGACCTCCAACTTCGGAAGGTCACAACTCCTTCGTCCGAACTCTGTTTCGGGTGTTCTTGAAGTCTATGGAAAGCCCATTGAGTCAATATTCCATTTATATGCCTGTAGAGGATGGTGGGTGTCAGTACGAGCTCGTCCATGTCTGGAAAGCTCGGCCAAGTCAGGTAAGCTCGTCTGGGTTTGACTATGTGTGACCTCCACCTTTGGAAGGTCATAACTTCTTCGTCCGAACTCCGTTTCGAGTGTTCTTGGACTCTATGGAAAGACCATTGAGTCAAGATTACATTCATATTCCTGTGGAGGGCATTAGGTGAGCTCAGAAAGGTCAGCTCATCTCGGCAATAACAAGCTCAATAAGGCCCAGTCGAATTCATTTCGGGTGGGTTTGGCGTGTGACCTCGACTTCGGAAGGTCATAAGTTCTTCGTCCGAACTCCGTTTCGGGTGTTTTGGACTCTATGGAAAGCCCATTGAGTCAAGATTTCATCCATGTTCCTGTGGAGGACATTGGGGGACAATAAAATTTCTTAAATCTATCTTTTTTCACCCAAGTGTGCAGGTTGCATGGTTACGTCGAGTCATATAATGGGATCTCTTCATAACCATTGCATGTACGTTGTAGGCTACTGTATTGGGTATAGTAGGGATGTCTATGGGAGGCCATGAGAGGCTTCATATGGTTTAGTTCAAAAATTTGATTTAAGGATAGGATTTCTATGGCCAGGTTTCACACGATCCCCAGATTATGGTGGGTTGGGGTTTGAGCCCGAAACTAAAGTTTCTAGGTTTTATGATTGTTTGATGTTGTATGGATGATTGGGACAAACAGGTTCATGATTGTAGAAGAGTCATGAAAGATGCCTATTTGATGGGTCAAAGATTGGACCTTGTTGTGTGTTATTTAACTTGTATGAATAACATGCGTGTGAATATGACATGTTAATGTGATGTATGATGTATTAACATGGTTGTGCATGGAGGAGAATTATATGTATTAATTATAATTATCCATGATATGATGATGTGCATGTAGCTCCTTATAATACGCATGTAACATGAAGGAAAATGCATTGGCATCATGCATTTCATATGCACGGAGCATCCGCGTTGAGTCGGGTGTGGGTGCATGGTCTTGTTCATTCACCGATGGGGGTGAATGGGTCGTGAGCTCGGAAAATGGGACAAAGTCCAAGGTAGAGATTCACGAGGGTGTAAAATGATCAAAATGATAAATCACATGTTTTAGGCAGAGCAAGTTAGGGTAGATCCCCCCCAGGGTGAAAGACCCAAATGTTATTCACTGTTAGACATGAATCCCGACGATGTAAGTTCGTGAAAATGTTGGGTGACGTCGACATCAGGCGGTGAAAACCCGTCAGAATTGGCCCACAAAAGAAAAAGAAAATCATGAAATGATAAATTAAAGGTTGGAGGTTGTCAATAGTTTGAAGGTCATTGGGTTAAATACCGTTGTTGGTTTCTCTATGGCATTCCAGAGTGTAGGGGGAGTCGATTGTGACTGAGTTGTGAGCATGAGGGGTTCGTATAATCGTGACCACGAGAATATTTCATATAATGTTATATAAAATTGTATGAAATGTAGTTGATGTTTATGTACACCATTGCATGATCCACTTAGGTGGGGAATAACCCTTGTAAGAATTATCCCTTTCACAGGCTTTGCTCACTGCAGTGATGGGACCCCCCTTTCGATTGAGAAGGCAGTGACTCCTTCGAGGGCCGTGAGTCTGAAGAAGACGGGTTGTGGCCTTGAGAAATATTTTTGTAAAATATATTAGAACAACATAGTTTTATATATTTTGGTATGTAAAAGAGTTGTACATCAAACTCTTGTAAAAAAAAAAAAAAAAAAAGACCCCCAAAAATTGGGGCGTCACATAAATTTGAAAGGATGAAGCACGAGAACAAAAAGGAAAGTGTGCTTGAGTGTTTTGGATAAAAGCCAAACCTAAATGACTTATTTAACTACCCTCTCACGCTAGCCACACATTATAAGCTTGAAAGACTATTTGATCAATAAGTGTGTAATACCTACATTAGTAGAGAATGGTATGCCAAGAAAGCCTATAAAGTCTTGGTCACTCTACATTCATGGAAATTCTTTAGGAGTGAGTGATATTTTATTGCATGCATTCTCCCATTTTAATCTAAACTGTACTTGGTTTAATGAGGGTGAGACTGCACACACTCACGATAGAACTTTGATCTAGGTGCATTCAGCTTATGGCTAGCCCATTAATTTTAAAAGAACACTATCTTGAATATTATTCATGTGACGGCCCACACCGTCGTACCCGACTTGACCCCGAGGCCGACCTCGGACCTAGGGACGCAGTCCTCACTTTTTTTTTTAATCATTTCAAATAATCCAAATACAATTACTTTTCCAAACACATTTCAAATGCTCAATGAAAAAATATATATAAGTAAATACCACTTTAACAAGGGGCCCATCATTTGATCCGCAAACTCTTTTTCGTGATGTGGCATTTCCCATTTGGTCCATTTCTCACTTTATACGATCGACATTATTAGCGTTTTCAATATCAAATATTTACAAAACATAATCGAGTTCAATTTTCGTAATGGTAACATCTGAAATGGAGTCGAATAATTTAATGTATGTATGTGACAGAGCTTTACTTATCCTTCGTGTGACTTTGAAGATGACTCTGATTCACTGTGGTCTACGTCTTCGTACATGTTCACTCGGTACCTACGCGATGATAAAAGCAACACGTTAAGCATTTTCATGCTTAGTGATTCTATATAGTGCTTTCTTCCATTTTAGTTTAAGTCAAATCATGCAATTTTTCTAAACCATGCTTTTAAATCTTTTTGAATGATCAATGCAAATACAATACATATATTCAATTCATATACATTCATTTACAGTTCATTGATCATTCAAAATATGTACTTTCATATGCAATAAATCATTCAAAACACAAATCACGCATTTCACAAATATTCTTATAATTTTACCTTTAAAAAAATTTAACTTATGTTTTTGGTGCACAGGATAATGGAATCATGGCGCATAAGTTTAGAGCTGGGCGAGTATAAAAATTGTTTTTATAACCTGATGCAGTCCCAGGATGCTAGCGGTTATTAAAAATCAATTCGTGAACAACTACCAAATCTTATTTGGGTTCGGTTGAGTGGCACATCATTACGATTCACTCATGATGTGCTAATTTGACCCTTATTGGTATACCAGATTTATCATAACTCAAATTTAACGATTAACATTCTATTAAGAGTTCCGTCATTAATAGCAAAATATAGTATAGTATATACATTTATACAAACAATTCGTTTTGATACTCATGCAATTTTCATATACAAAAATCATTTTCACAATCAATTGTCTCAAATCAATTAAAATAAATAAATATGCTTTTTCTTATAAATCATTTCAGCAATTCAAATCATTTTGTAATCATTCAAACACTTTGGAATTAGAGAGAGAGAGAAGTGGAGAACAAACCAAAAAGCTTGTTGCACTTGATTCCAATCCTTGGAATCTCGTCAGTCAGACTTTTCTCACCAGTCGACCCCTTTATTCCAATACAATTAACAATCATCGAGTTGGCTTTATTTAGGTTTCTAGTTAGGGTTGCTTTACTGACACCTTCACTTGCCAAAATTTTAAAGAACAAATGAGTCATATTTGCAACTTCCTTGAGAGCCATTTTACTCTATAAATCCTATTTTATTCAGAAATTGGAATCATCCAGATTGAACCTTAGCTCGAGATATGTCTAGAAACATTGGGACTATTCTATTTTCAACATAGAACTAGAATTTACTTAACAAGGCTCCTTTAGGCGAGATTTTTGGTACAATGGAATTACAGAAATTTGAATACACTTATTTCAGAAGAATTTGTTCTCTAAAAGTCTGGTTACAAAAATTTGAATCACTCAATTTGGATGAGTAAATAACTATGGCCTAAATAACAAAACTATTCTGAAACACAGCGTATCGGCGGGCAGTGAAGTCAGAAAACATAGCCTCACTTTGTGAATTTACAGGCCTAATGGAGTCAATTTGGATACACTTATTTCAAGGAAATTTATTCTCAGAAGTCTAGTTACTAAAACTTGAATCACTAGTTGGATAGATGGGTGGCAGAGTGTAGCGTAAAAAATAAAAACATATCATTTTGGAAAATTTGACAACTTCTCCCCTAAACTAACATTTCCTTTATAAAAAAAATTCATAACACCAAGCCAAAACAACCCATATAACAACTTAGAGCAACCCCAAAACTAAAATAAACCAATCAACATCATTTTATATCAACTTAGGGGCTCTTTCTAAACCCAACACAATATTAAGAAAGTTAAGGTTTGATTTCTTACCTTTAAATCTTTGATTCTTGACGCAATCTTCCTTCTTCCTCTTGATCACCTTAATCCTTGATTTCATGGAGCAAAGACCACTAATCTTCCTCCTCTCTGGCAAGAAAAAGCCTAACACTTTTTCCTCCCTTCTTTGCCAAATGTACTTGCAAATGCCCTCAAAGACCAATATTTGGTCTTTAGTAAAATCTTGCACTAAGCACATTTGGCTACACTAATTCCATTTTATCATTTTTCTAACTTTAAAGCTTCATTTCAATTTCATTCATTTCATTTATACTTTTTGGCACACATTACTCATTTTGCGACCTTAGATCTCATTTGAAACATTTTACCAAATTAGTTGGCTCATGCATAGTAAAAATTGTTACGGGTTTTTTATCATTTATTCGTTTTTAGCCATTTAAACTTCGGAAAAAAAAATATAATTTAATTTATTTTACACCCTGAACATGTTATAAAACTGTTAGGGTATTTTCAGGGCGTTACAATTCAGGTGTTAGAATGCATAATTCCTGAGGCAAAACATTGCAAAGTTTATATATCAATGGATGCATGTTTTATTTTTAATAAATTGGGAAAATGTGTATTTGTTTTTGCTTGAGGACAAACAAAATGTTAAGTTTAGGGGTGTTGTTCGGTGTGAATCATACCTACATTTTGAGTGTGTTTTTCATGTATTTATATAACTCAAATGCTAGATTGATTCATCAATATTACACTAATCCCCCATGTGCTTATGTTTTGTAGGATTATAAGGAAAATCAATCAAAGTAAATCGGAAGAAATCAAGTAGAGGAGATTCTTGATTTAAAGCGATTAATGCGTCGATAAGGTTTGCCCAGAGCCAAAGAGGAAGCTTTGCTAAATGTTCGATAATGAATGAAAAATCAAGCAAAGGAAAAGTTGAATGACATGAAGGCAGAATCAGAGCTTAAAGGCAAGAAGGCAGAAAACCTCTCGGGTTGCCTAGGTGAAGGACACAGCTTGCCTAGGCGAACCAGTAATGCCAATTGAAGATTACTACGAGGACCACTCTCGGGTTCGCTTAGGCGAAGCTTTTCTTCACCTAGGCGAAGGGCCACTACATCAGGAGAAGACAAGTGTCTTAACACAAGGCGAAACTAGTTCGCTGGGCGAAAACCGAAGAAGGCTGGATTAATAAACGAGTTTTGAGCTCATAATTGGCCCATTTTCCAATGCATATAAATAGTTGTCTTTTAGACTTGTTTAGAGTTCGATTTTTGAGGAAGAACAACCTCCTTAGGGTTTCTTCTCTCTTCTTCTTGATCCATTTTGGGTTTTATTTTTTATTTTTTTAGTTTTACTTGATCTTGAGCTCATTTTGGGGCGTATTTGGGAGGGTCAGCTGGCGGGGACATCTTGTAGCAGTGGGCCCGAGTTTGGAGGGATTGATTACACATTTGTTTTGTATTCATAACTCACTCTTAATCTTAATCTTCCCAAATCTTTATTTGGTGCAAATATGATATTTTGGGTTTGAAGTACTATAGTGCTTCAAAATTTCTCCCTTAGGGTTGGTTGTTGAAATTGATGCTAGACTTAGGGTTTTTATTGAATGATTTATGTGAATCCATGCTTATGTTGAGGTTGTATGTTTGTGGATCTTTGATTTTTAAGGGTTTTACCTAATTATTGTGTGCTAGAGGGTGAAATTGAAACCTATAGCTCAAGGGGTTCAGTGTGGTGAAAGCATCCCCTTGGGATTAGTTCTGCAGCTAGTAATCACCGATTATTGAGGAAATTAATTTAACCCAATCAGAGAGACCTAGGAAGTGTAGATGCCTAGTACTAGGTGGATTTTATTAAGATGGACAACATTCAATCTTATGTAAAGATCGTAAGGACCGAAAGGAGATTGATCAGAGCAAAACCTAGGATATTCTATTGTAAGGACCGAAAGGAGACCGATAGAATTCCCAAGGACTAATCAGTATCACACTTTTAGACCTAGAAGAACCGAAAGGAGAATAGGAATTAAGTGTGAGATATCAAGGGGAGACATGAAAGTGTAAACTTCGTATCGGGTTCTTTGGGTAAGTATAAGGATGTATTCATGTTAATATGTATTTTACAGTTTTAAGTCATAAACCCGCGCTGATGGATACGATCGGCCTAGAGTTTTCTTCATTTCACTTCCTTGTTGCTTATTTTTCAAGATTTAGGTTAGTTTAATTTAGTTTAAATTTTAGTTAATCATCATCACAATCAGTCATATCACTTAGATATTAAAAAAATTCTTTAAGTAAGTCGAAATTGCATAATTCCCATTAAACCAATTTTTCTCTGTGGGTTCGATACTTTGGGTTTTTAATTAAAAGCCACTATATTACTTAATCATCAGTACATACTTGGTTGGTTGTTACATGCACCAAAATTTATATATATATATTTGGGTAAGTATAAGGATGTATTCATGTTAATATGTATTTTCTGATTTAAGTCATAAACCCACCGATGGATACGATCGGCCTAATTTTTCTTCATTTCACTTCCTTGTTGCTTATTTTCAAGATTTGATTAGTTTAATTTAGTTTAGAATTTTGATTAATCATCATCCTGATCGATCGCTATCATAGATATTAAAATTCTTTAGTAGTCAGGGTACTTAATTCCCATTTAAACCAATTTTTCTCTGTGGGTTCGATACTTTGGGTTTTTAATTAAAAAGCCACTATATTACTGTCATCTAGTACACTTACTTGGTTGGTTGTTTATCTTAAAATTTATATATATATATATATATATATATATATATATATATATATATATATATATATATATATATATATATATATATATATATATATATATATATACAAATAATAGAACAATATGAAACCAGAAAGCCCATAAGAACAGAAGTAACAGTCCCCTTAATTATATAAAAGAACCCGAGAAGCGTAAGTTTGAACACTATAACAATTAACCTTGATAGGCTCGAAAGTTCTCCATGAGAACTCCATAAAATGAAAGGCCTAAATAATTGTATTCATCAGTTGTCTTCCCAAAGACTACATAAAGGGGGAATATATAGGCCCCAAACTTTCTAAATTAAATAAAGTAACTCCTACTTTGACTTGAAAAACAAGACTTTCTAATTTAAATAAAACAACTCATAAAAGCAAATCTTTCTAAAAGAAATAGCAACTCATATTTTATTAGCAAAACCAATTTTTTTTAAATTAAATAAAGCAACTACTACTTTGACTTGGAGAACAAATCTTTCTAAAATAAAACAATTCCAAATCAAAATAGTAATAAGACTCAAAATACTTGGATTTAGAAACATATTTAGTGTCTCTAAGGCTTCACAGTCTCCCGAGTCTGATTTTTCTTTAATTAAGATTGAATTCCTAATATATGTTGCAAAAGCTCCTTACATTACGGATTCTTTGTGTTTTGATTCTCACCAATATTTATTCCTTTCTTCTCACCACTTTCCGAGTGGCTTTGTCAACATTCTATCAAACACCTACTTCACTTCCAATCAATGAATCTTGGATATCAGCCTCCTTCATCTCCAATGAAAACATCCCCGCACTCATCTGCTCCATACACGCTCTTGTCATTCTAGATGTTGGGTTTTGAATAACCAAGGTTTGTTTGGTTACAGTTTTTAAACACTGATTTTTGTTTTAAAAAATAAGAACAACAAGAAAATTAGGAAAAATATGTTTAATTCTCAATTCAGAGAATAAAAATAAATTTCAAAAAATACCAAAATATTGTTATCTGTGTTTTTAAAAACATTTCTCGAAAACATTTTTCAAAAATAGAAACCAAATAGTCATAAATTTTTAGATGTATTGTGTAGTCTTTTTCAAGGCCTAGCAAGTTGCAAATTCATGATAATTGGATGGGTACTTAAATTCTTCTATAAATTAATGCATGGTGGGGGACAATTTTTCTATCAACTCCACAGTCAAAATTGTTTTTCTCCCTCGCTATCTTACTTCTCAAGGATATGATGAAATTTTAAGTTCACTTATTCCAGTCTAATAACTTACTCTTATCATTACTTTGTGTATATCTATTTTATTAGACTATATAAGTATATTTATATTTGAGCTTGGAAAGGATTAGTCTAAATAATATTTGAGGACAAAGGGTAGGCTTTGAAAATGTTATTACCTTATAAAATAAAAAATTTGTTTCATTCCTCTTTATTATTTAACTTTATATGTTTTTTTTTATAATAATTTATAGGTTATGTATGCTAATGATTTGATACATATAAAAAAAAAGACTATTAAAAATACATCATGTATATAATATAGGAGAGGGTGTTTGGTTGAACTATTATTTAAGTTATTTTAAATTATTAAATTGATTTTCCAAACTCGACTAGGTCTTATGTTTTGTTCGTCACTTTGATTATTTGTTTTATATGTTATTCATTCTTTTACATTTTCATTTTTTTGTTTATTTTATCTTATTTATTTTACATATTCACTTTATATTAATTGTTGTAGTATTATGTTCTTATAGAGATTCGAGTCTGAACCTTCCATACACCCATTCCCTTTACCACTTAAGTCAGATAAAGACTTATCTTGTTATATTTTATAATACACTTTCGGATAACCTCGTCGTCTACTGGCAAGTATAGATTTTTTTTAATACCTCTAAGTTCTGAATCTGTATTTCGTTATTTATACATCTTTGAATAATCTCATCTGATAATATAGATGTCATTGTATGCCTCTAAAATCTAATTGCTATTGATTGGTTATTGAGTTAGTTTTTTTATAATTTTCTTGATCTTTGGAAATTAAGGTTGCGGTGTTAAGTTTGTAAAATAATCTGATTAAAAACAAAATCATCTATGTATGGACAATAACATTTATAAAATTTATAATCTAAATAATATATTCCCAATATCCATGTTAATACATTAAGAATAATAATATTGCAGTAAAAGCGAAAACATACTTGGATCCATAGGTAATTGATGATTATGGGTTTTGGATCTTCCTGTATAATACTTATATTCGAGATTCCTCTTTTGTTTCTCTCTAATGATGGGATGCCTAGAAAGAATAAAATAATACACATATATATAGGAGATCATAACTCTGAAAAACCTAATTAATAATATTCTGATTTCGCCCATCATAAAAAAAAAAAAAATTACTATATGGTATCTACACATAATATACCATACTTCATTATATGCTTCAACCCATTATTTAATCATTAATTAGATCACTGTTATTTTGGGTAAATCTATATAATAACACTTAATAACATATGTGGGCTCACATATATTATTTTCCAACAATCTTCCACTTGGGCCACATATGTTACACCTTATATATAACCTTATGAGTCTCAAAAATTTGCTTTCATAACCAAAAGCATAACCAAATAACCTTTTCCATCAATAATATCAATACATGATCAAAGCCATTTTCATTACATTTATATCGTAACTAAATTCATCAATGGTCACATATATCAATATAACCAAACGACATAGACCAAACATGAATGTGTAGCATGAAAATTGCATGCAATGTGATCTACACGTATGCACATTTCAGCTCATTCTCATCACGCTACTGCCCTAAATAAAAATGCCATGTCTTGCCATGCATCTGCCTCTGCATATATCAAAACAACAATGAAACACAGACACTCACTTTAAATGGAGCGTAATAGGTCACAACAATGTAACACCCATACAAACAGTGTGCTCATGGAAGACCTTATGTGTAAGTCCCCTAGTAAGAAGATTTGCAATCATGGAGTTTGTGCCAATATACTCTATAAAAACTTGACCACTTTGAACTCTTTCTTTACCAACCAAGAACTTGATATCAATATGCTTTGACTTCAAGGAGCTCCTGTTGTTATTGAAATACATGACTGCTAACTTATTGTCACAATATATCTTTAGTGGTCTTTCAATGCCACCCAAAATTTCGCAACCATCTTCCATGATTAGATGCCTCAGGCATGCACCTGAGCTCTACTTCCATGGTGGAAAAAGAAAGCTACAGTGTTTGTTTGGGAACTACTCAGAAAGAATAAGCTTCCTCGACCAACATATAGATCTGCTTTGGGGTGATGGATCTACGACTATCTTGGCATCCAACATAATCAGAATTAGAATACATATGATCTCCAACTTATCTGATCTTTAATATGTGAGAATGTAATCCTTAGTTTTTGTAAATATCGCATAGCCTGTTTGACTGTTTTTCAATGATCCATCCTTGGGTTCCTTAAATATCTACCCAACATTCCAACAATGCTATATCCGGACGTGTACAAACTTGAGCATACATTATACTTCCTACAATTGATGCATAAGGAGTACCCTTCATAGCCTGAATTAAGTACCTTATCGATGTAGCCCTTTTGTGATAATCAAAAAATACCCCGTGAACAATCCCGGTGTACCTTAATCCCTAATACAAAAGAGGCATCGCCAAGATCTACCATCTTAAAATTATTTGATAGAAATCTCTTGGTTTCGTGTAAGAAGCCTATATCATTTGTAACGTCTGTTACGCTATCAGTACTTTTACTTTTACAATATATTCAAACATCAATACAAATACAGATACGTTTTCAATATCGTAGCTCTATGCTACTTGTGCTTTGATACCATTCAAATCCAATTGCAATTTCTCATTTAAGACACATTTCAAATCCTCATTTTGTAAAGGATAATTAACCTTATCAACATATACACGTAAACATCATTTGGCAAAGGGGCCCACGTCATTTGTTCTGAATACATTTTGTTTTTTGTTTTTTCTTTTCTTTCATTGATATATACCCATTTGGTCAATTTCCCACCTTGTCCTAATGACATTATTAGTCGTTTTCAATATAAAAAACATTTACAAAAACAAAATCAAAGTTCACTTTTCGAATTATAGTTTCAATACAAAAATAGTAAAATCAAATTCATGTATGCATATGACGGAGCTTTACTTATCCTCTGTGTGGCATTGACAATGACTATGAATGTAACACCCCGAAATATACCCTAGTCGTTTTCGACATGTTTAGGGTATATTAAAAGCTAAATAGGAATTTTCGGGAAATAAAACGAGAGACCCGAAAGGAATATTAGAGACAGGGGTAAAGTGGTCATTTACCATTGGAGGGCATAAAGGCATAAAACAATATAGTTAATTGCAATTGTAAAATTTGAGAAAATATAGGATACTTAAGTATAATATGTATAAGTTGGGGTGAGAATAATAAAGAAGAGAGAAAGGACCTAATGCAAAAATAGAGAAAAAAATTAAAAATGCAAAAGGCGAACATGGCCTTAACTCAAATTGGATAATATCAAATTGAGTCTCTCCATTTTGAGAGGCCAAAAAACCTAGAGAGAGAAGAAGAGGGAGAAGAAGAAGAAGAGGAAGAGGAAGAAGAAGAAAGAGAAGAAAGAGAAAGGAAGGGAAGAAAAAAAAAAGATAATGGAACTATGAATTTTTGTATGGAATTCTAAAGTTTGTATGAATTTCCATACAATTGTATAGTTAGTAGCTTGCTCCCAAACCTAGGGTTTGGTAAAGTTTCATCCTAATCAAAGATTTATTAGTAGGGTTGGTAAGCTTTCGTGGGTACAAGATGAGTATGGAATCCTTCTTTTTGAGAGTTGATTCATGGTTAATTACAAGTAATTGAGTTAGGGTTTAGAACAAACCCTAACTAATCTTTATATTTGGTTTGTGTATGAGTTATGACCCATATTAGAATTGTTTTAGGAGTAATTCATGAAAGGTTTTTTGAAGAAAGATATGTATTGAAAGATGATTGGAGTATAATAGAGATTACAAGATGAATATGGAGGTAGTTTGAGGTGTATAATATGAGGATTAATCAGATTGATTTGGGTAACAATATGGAAAAATGGGAGAAAATACCTTTACGGACAATTTTCGAAGGGTGTTACCAGTACGAGCAAGTGGTACCGGTACCATAAATATTACTATCATAATCAGAATGCGATGCAGGGTACCCATTGCTGTTTTGACCCGGCGTTAGTATTTTGGCATGGCAATTAAATTTCTTATCGATTTGAGTGATTCAAGTTGCTGGTTAAACTAAGAGCTTCAAGGAGAATAAAGCATCCTAAAATAGATAACCGAGATGCTGAATCATGGTTTTGATCATAGAGTAGTCAGGTTGTTTAGGACGCCAACTTCGAGTTTCGATTGCTCACGATTTGGGTGATTCCGAGTTTGAGAGAAGAACCCTTAGCACCTTAACCCGAAAGGGTACAAAGAACCAGGGGTTAGATATGGGTTAAAATTTAGAAAATGGAAGCGTTTCAAACTGACTAGTTTGGCATGAGAAAATGCCATAACTTGAGTTTGGATGATTCAATTAGAGCCAATTCCAATTTCTAAGTAGATTCATAAAGGAAACAAAGAATACATGAATGAGGTGTGAATACATAGAAGTCATGTCATTACCAAGTATATGGAATGCCATATGGAACAGGCATGAAACATGAACCTGAATATGGAAGGAAATATGTCATGAACCAGGGACAAAAATTTCGGAAATTTCAATCGATTTTTCGCCGAAATTTCGTTTTTCGGTGCTGGTGGAAAAGAAATTCAGGTGGAAAAATCGTTTGAAAAAAAATCGTGGAAAAATCGAAAAATGCTTGATTTTCGACGAAAAACGGAAAAATCAGGTGCATAGAAAAAATCCGATTTTCGAAATTAAGGGTAAATTATAGTTTAGGTCACTAAGGGAGAGAAATTAAAACACGGAGACCAACCAAAGCTTCAGAATTAAAAAAGAAGTGTATTTATGGGAAAATAGTGTATTTTGGTGCATTAAAATAGAATTATATTTTTCTCTCTACTCTCTGTATCATCTGTCCTCTCTCCCTTTTGGCTCTCTCACTCCTCTCTTCTCAAAAAAATACTCAAAAAAATATTATCTTTTCCTAAAATTCCCTTGACTCAAAAAATATGAAAATTTTATTTTTGAAGGGTTTCAAAACACATAAAATACACGGAAGTGGCATCTTCTTCTACCCAAACTGTGAGTTGCACTTTATTATATATGGTGCAACTTTTTATATTATTTTATTATTTATTTGTTCATAATCTTTTTATAATATTTTATTTTATTTTTATTTTACATTATAACTTATAATATTTATAAATCAAATATTAATTTGAAAAGGAAAAGAAATAAAATAATATCATTTAAAAATTTAAAATTATAATATATAATATTTTGAATCTCCTCATTATCTTACATAATATTTATAATAATAGCAAAAACAAATAAATAATATCTCTTTAACATAATAATATCTTAATAATATTAAATATAACATATTTAATTTTAGCCAATTATAATCCAATTTGATTTTAATATACCTTAATTAAGATATGAATCATTTCTCAATCTATATAATTAAAATATAAAATTTAATAGCAGATATTTTTGTAAAAATATCCCTTGGAAATATTTAAAATGTTTAGTAAATCAATTACCAAATATATCGTGTTCTGAATATTTGATCTTTGTCATGAGCACATAATGTGGCTAAGAATGCCTAATAATTATTAAATACGAATAAAAAATAGATTCTATATGATTATTATCACATATAATTGTAAGGAATGCTAAGACCAGAATATAATGATATAGCATACACCACCATCCACCCCGATATCGCCGAGGCGGGGGCGCGCGTCCTCACGGTAGTGCCGGCACTCTGGCGATGCTGGCGCCGCATTGCGTGGGCGCGTTCGACCAATGCTTTGGCACTCTGCTAAGTGCTCGAACGCCCGTGCATTAGGCCGGGCGCGTTCGTCGATCTTCGCGCACTCACGCTAGTGCTACGACATACATTGCGGTGGGGCGGACCGCGTTACAGTGGTGCTCAAACGATGCCAGTATCTGGCCCGGGTCGCATTGTGTTGTGTCGCGCTCATTTTCTTGTCGCAGCCACAGCGATCGACGGTTATATGATAAGACTCTGAAAGAAATGAATATGGTAAAGATTTGAATGTACTTACGGGTACCTACGAATACGATACAGCGATACCCTCACAGTTTTTTATCTAGTAGATCTCATGAGTACTACGGGTAATTAGTATCGATAATATAAGTATAAGTTACGTAATATAAGTATAAGTCCTGGCTAATTTTCACAGGTACCTCGTAGTGACAGGTTATATATTAAGACTCACGAATAAAGAATAAGAGTAAAAGAGCGAATATGGTAAGATTCGAATGTACCTACGGGTACCTGCATTATACGATATGTAGTACCCTACTGGTACTTGTATCAAATACAAGAATAAGTCTCATGTAATCTGAGGCATAAGATCTATGTCTGAGTATAGATTATAAGATCAAAAATAAAGAATAAGCTACATGTCATAAGTATAAGTTCCATAAAATGATATATGCTCAGTAATACAAGTATAAGATCCGAAATACAAGAATAAGCTCAGTAATACAAGTATAAGATCAAAGTACAAGAATAAGCTCAAGTAATACAAGTATAATATCCAGTAAGACAGGATATGCTCAGTAGTCTGAAATCTGAGAATCTGAAGTACAAGTATAAGTAGTACCTACAGGTACCTTTACTGTAATTCCTACGAGAGATCTGGATAGAGAAGTGATAGTCGACATAAGTTCAAGTAGATGTAGTGGGAGATCCCGAATAATTATAAGTCACGAGACAAGTATAAGAATAAGTACGATATATATGTTCTTTGGGAGATCTGCGTGCAGTATCGTCGATACAGGAAATCTGAGTATGTGTCTTTTTGGGAGAGTTGAACAAGTGAGTACTTACGGGTACTTAGTATAAGAATAAGTTCTGTGATACCGTGTAAGTTAGTAATAAACTCGATTAGTATAAGTATAAGTACTGTAATTTATGCATTATAAACATTGTAGTACCTAAGGGTGCCTCACATATAAGCCTGAAGTTCTATGAACTCCAGAGAGATACGAGATAGACATAAGTACCGATGCGTGTATAAGTACCTCATTGTAAGTATAAGCTACGTAACTCTTAGGGATCGAGACAAGTATAGCTTGAGATAGAAATATTAGTATGTGGATAAGTACCCACCGGAGTATGAGAAGTATATGTATAAACCGATCACTAGCATCGAAATCTATATAAGTATGTGTCCTACGGGAGATAAGTATCAGTAGGTGTCCTATGGGAGATCGGAATAAGAATAAGTCTGCCATAAGTGTAAGATCTGAGTAAGTATAAGTTGCTCTGAAAATCTGAAGCGCTACGATGCCGTGAGCGAGAGATGCGAAACCGAGCATAGAAGTTTGTTACCGGGATAATTATATATGTAAATCTATTATATGAATTCATGAAGATTATGAAATCATTATTGTTATATATTTATTATGATTCGAATTATAAATGCATGTGTACTGAGTATAAGTTATAAGATATGTTTCCCGCTCAAAGGCGTAAAGCTTAGCACGGGTTTAATCCTTGTAGGTCTGAAGGGAGGACTGTCTGCGATCTTCCGCATACGGCTAGGCCCCGACCCACACTAAGTAGGGGCTCATGCACGGGTATATCGCGCTCTGATTTGTAAATGTAAAGAGTCTGAGTTTTGTATGTAAATGAGATTCAGTATATGTGTATAGATTTTGATGGAAACCACTCCGGTGGTAGTTCTTTTGTATATGTAAATGATTTTTGTTATTACAAAAATTGTTTGAATACCAAAGTACAAGTTCGGCTGCGAGAAAAGCAGTGTGGAGTCCCGGTATATAGTGCAGACCTCGGACTCGGTTGGATCCGCCATTAAGGGTTTGATTGGTAATCAGGGTGTATTGATAGTCTCAGCAGCCCTTGCTATGTACACATTCTCGGTACATACTTGCTTGGAAGTGATAAATAAGCCTTAGCGCTAAGCATTTTTTCATGTAGTGGTTTATATAGTTCTCTCTTCCATTGATTTAATACAAATCATGCATTTTTCACAAACAATGTTTTAACCTTTTTGAATGATCAGTACAATGGCCATATATTCATTTCATTTACAGTTTTATTGATCATTTGAATAATACTTTCATATGCAATAGTAATTCAACCACGAATCATGCATTTCACAAATTTCTTATCATTTCATTGCCCGTAAACTAATTTAACTTATGGCTGGTGCATGGGATAACGAATCCATAAACGCGATCCCGTTGGAGCTGCAACCGGTATAAAAAAACATTTGTTTATAACCGCGGTCTGGTCCGGGCGCTCTTGGCGGTTATTAAAATCAATTCGTGAGCACTGTCGATATTGTCCGTTAGTTCACGGATCGGGTGACACATCATTCACGTTTGTTCGTAGTACTACTAATTTGGCCCTTATTGGTATACCCAATATATCCTTAACAAAGATTTAATGGTTGCTGTTCTAGTAGGCGTTAGTCATTCCACTGACAAAATACAGTATAGTATGTACATTTATACAAACAATTTATTTTCAATACTCATGCAATTTTTCATATGCAAATTATTTTACAATCAATTGCCTCAAATTAATTAAAACAAATCAATATGCTTTTTATTATAAATCATTTCAGCAATTAAAATCATTTTGTAATCATTCAAACACTTTGGAATTAGAGAGAGAGAAGTGGAGAATAAACTCCAAAATGGGAATAAAAGAGAGAGTCGAAGAACAAACCAAAAAGCTTGTTGCACTTGATTCCAATCCTCAAAATCTCAATCAATTCGGGCTTCCCTCCTTGTCAACCCCTATTCAATTACAATTAGCAATCATATTATTGGTCGAATTATTCAGGTTCTATTTAGATTTGCTACACCAACTCCTTTTCCATACATTCTTTCTTTCTTTTTCCCTAATTCCTCCTCCTTAGAAAATCCTTAACATTTGTTTTAGGCATTTTTATGTCTCCTTTTTAACCCTATTTGTGGGCTATGGGATGTCCACACGGTTCACTTACACTTAGGGGGGATTAGGGAAAGAAAACTGAAACCAAACCTGACCCAGTAATTAGTACTTGGTGCTACCGATGGAATTTTTAGGAAGCGAGTGTAAGAACCAATTGCCATTCAATGAAAATTTTTAGATTCTAGACTCAAAGAGCTTTCCGTAGAGTCCAAGAATGTACGAATCGAAGTTCGGACGAAAAAGTTATGGTTGATTGAAGTTTGGTATAAATTTCATAGGCAAGGCTCTACGAAAATTGTGAGACCCCGAATAAAGTAAAATGATAGACATGGGTTGCAAACCTAGGAATTTCTCTAGATCTCAGATGATGACGCGGGACATATTGTTGAGTTTGTCTCGCGAAATCTAAGTACATAGTCGAATTTCGTCGAATTCCGAGAAGGTCGGAATTGCACGTATTCGACATGGCTTGGCTGTGAATGGAGGGTGACACGTGGCATGAAGATCGTACCATGTGGCACTGAAGGAAAAGAACACTTGGCATTTGGGGTGGACCAAGTGTCACACTTCTATCTTGCATGAGAGGATAGTGGTGGGAAAGGGGCATGAATGATATATTGGGATCTTGTATGTGATGAGGAGAGAAAGAAGGGTGTTCTGCACCCTGGGCCAGTATTCTCCACCTAAAGAAAATGGGTTCGGTGGGAAGAGGAGAAGAAAGAGAAAAGAAAGAAAGAGAAGACAAGCGGAGAGGAAGGGAACCGGCGGTTCTACGTTAGCAAACATAGGAGTGCGTTAGTGAAGCGGATGCACTTGAGAGAATTGGGGGTTCTCTCTGCCTGGTTAGTCTTTGTTTAGAGCCATGAAATGGCCATAACGATTAACTTAAGTATTAAATTTGGTTTAAAGAATAATTTCGATAGAAATTATTGTTGGTTGGGACCGGTTTTTGGGTCTGAGTAGTTTTGAGCTTGATTGTGAAGATGCTTGTAGTTTGGGATCTGAGTAGGATGATTTTGGTTGTAGGCTATATATCTTTGTTCTCGAAGTTGGAGGGTGAAATCCGAGTTTTTTGTGGTATTACTTGTTGAATGACATGCAGATTGGGTGAGAAAATGATGTTAATATGTATGCATGCTTGTTATATATTAACGTGATGCTTGGTGTGAAGCATGTATTATGAGTGTTGCATGTAGTTCACATATGGATGTAACATGAAATATTATGCAGTGACATTATCATTGCATGTGCACGAGGTCATCGCGTGAATCGGGTGTGAGTGCATGAATAAAATGGATATTCGGAGGAATTGTCATAAATTATTCAGGAGGGTTGTCGATAAATTATGTCGGAGAGTTTGTCAGTAGACTCCTATCGGAGGGTTTGTCGATAAAGGGTTCTCGGAGATGGTCCAGTACTCGGAGTTTGTCAATGGTTTACTATTCGGAGGGTTGTCAGTATGCAAAATATTTTGATATCAAAACAAAAAAGCTTTTGTTTTGAAACTAGTTACGTTTTCTTACGCTGGCAAATTGCATGTATAGGAAAGTCGGTGAGGGCCAGGCATGACATAGACATTCATATAGAAATGTCACGTATTTTATATGAATGAGTGTGAATGATTTGGTGGATTATGTCATTGCATGTGCACTTAGGTGGGGAGTAGCCCTTATAGGAGATTTTTCTCTACTGGGCATAGCTCACTCCGTTGTGGGAAAAATATTTTCAGATGGGAGGGGACAGCACCAAGAAGGCACTTCCTTGGAATTCTCGGTTGAGAGGAAGATCTAAGATGGCTATCGTGTTCCTTTATAAATTTAAGGTAAGCAGGAGTTTTTGTTTAAAGTGAACTATTGTCAAAATTCTGTGCTTAATGATATAAATAAATTGTAATTAAACTCAGATTATATGTTTAATACAATTTGGTAAGGGCTGTGTCTTGCCTTGAGAGGATGTTTGGTTGCGTCTGAACCATAGGAAGTCACTCTGTTTCGATACTATGTATTATCATAACTTTAAGATTGATTTTTTGTTGGGAAGTAAAGGGAATTTGGCCCTGTTTCCTTCTGATATATTGTAGCCCCATCAGTAAGCTTGATGTAGGCTTTTGAATCACCGTCGGTTTATCCTACATTGAAGTTATGGCCTTTTGCTCATAAGGGTTTGAGAGGTTGGCGTGGCTTGACTCGTCTGGCCAGAAGCCCGGCCTCTTTGGTGGTAAGCTCTCTGGATGAGTGACCTCTTGCTTGTGATGAGCTGACCTCTTTGATCAAAGTGAGCTCTCACAGGATTGGCCCGACCTCTTACTTGGCCGAGTTGAGGCGACCTCTTTGTCGGGTGAGATCTCACGCATGTTGACCTCCTTGGCCAGTGCGAGCTCTCTGCGTGGTGAGCCTCTTTGAGGCGATCTGCGGGAACTCCTGCTGAGCCTGACCTCTTTGGGCGGTCTTGAGCTCTCCTGCATGGGCCGACCTCTTTGGACGGGCGAGCTCTCACTGCATGAGGCGGCCTCTTTGTGCGGCCCCCGGGCTCTTCTAGCCAGGGCTCGGCAGGAAATAGGCTCGCGGGTTGCCTTCCAGGGCTGACCTTAACTTCCTCGTCCGGGTCGGGTTAAGCGTTCGTAGATTCTATAGAAAGCCCTTTGAGTCTAAAATCCATCAGTATATGGCTCAATATAATCTGAGCTCATATTGTATTCGAAAAAGATGAAAGACAGTAGGTACCTGTCGGTTCTGCATGTCGGTTGCTACTTACTCATATGAGCGTGACCGGATGACCATAACTTCCTCGTCAGTCGGGTTTCGAGTGTTCTTAGACTACATGGAAAGATCCTTAAGTCTAGAATATGACCACATGACTAGCAGTTGCAATTGGATTCTCAAATATATCCAATTCGACCTCATCTTCACAGCGACGGCCTCCTTTGGCCGAGCTGGCCTCGTCTGAGGAATGAGCTCGAAGCAGCGTGCTGGATGACCACCTTCCTCGTAGAAGTCCATTTTTCAAGTTCTTAGACTCTATGGAAATATCTCTGAGTCTAGAGAATCCCCAACCATATGCCTGTGGATGGAATTTGGTGCTCATAGTTTCTGAAAAATTTATCATTACTAAATTGCACTAATTACTAAGAATCTTGAATGAGATGAATTTACGTATGTGTCATTGCTTAATAATTGGTGACACGTGAATATGCGTGAATGAGGATATTATATAGCTTGTTGAAGGTTACTGTGAAAAAAAAAAGACCCGAGGTTGGGGTGTCACGACTTAGTGTCGAAGCCTAGGTTTATAAATACCCTAGTGTTGGGCGGCTTGATACTAACAATGGGTTAAGTGTCGAGGAAAAATTTAGGTACATGATTACCTTGGGCTAAATGGGCATGGATTTATATCAATAAATCCATTGTATTCGATGAATTGTTGCATGATATTATCACGATATATTATGTAGATATATGCTTAGTGAATAGTATATAAGTATTATTAGACACTAGGGTGAGAAGTTAACCTTAGAGGTTCGGAAAAATAAATAAATTAATTAAAAAATTGCTATTTGATATATGTAGATGGCGAGTCAAGGAAGGGGACGCAGGGGTCACCCACGAGGCACACATTTTATCGTGAGGCCTTTATAGAGGCCATGGAGTGCTGCCGATTGCTACCATTGCATGAGGCACAGTGTAGGCTGAGGGACAGGGAGAGACGGAATAACCTCAGAGAGGTTTTATGGCATCATCCTCCGGCATTTAGGGGAGGGAGGGGACCCAGATGGTAGCGGACCATTGGATTTCAACTGATTGAGATAGTTTGGAGGCTATGGGAATTACCTGCAAACGTTATTTGCAAAGATCGAAATTGCTACATTTAAGCTAGAGGTGAGGTCAGTATGGTGGGGTAGGTTAAAGAAACCTCGAAATTTGGAGGCAATGACATAGGAGGAGTTTAGAACTCTTCATGGCGAGTTTTCCAGCATCTTCTGAACGCCACAAAAGCCAGAGAGTTCCTTGAGTTGAAGCAGGGGGCGATGACGTGCTGATGCGTGGCTAAGTTTAGTGGCGGCGTTCGGGGATGATTATGTGGCCTCGAGACATGGCGAGGTGAGGAAGTTCGAGGATGGTTTGAAGTTGTCCGTAGGCGGTCCGGGACTCCTGAGACATGGATTCTATGGTCGGGGACAACTTTGGCCGTAGAGAGAGATAAATGATGCCCATAGCGTCGAGATCACGGGTCTTGGTGATCGCGGAAGGAGAAGTCGGCCTTCTGCCGAGCTCGGGGAAAGAAAGCGAGACTTCTGTTCCACGAGGTTTTAAGACGGGGCCCGGCTTTGGGGCGAAAGCGAATCGGGAGCTCCTAGCGGTCGGGTGGCCGATGACATGTTACCATTGCCATCAACCTGGACATATGAGGCGGGATTGCCCGCCCAGTGAGATCCCGGGTCGCCGGACACCTCGGTCCAGTCATCGATGGGACACACTTTCGAGGCCATTATGTTCCTTCTTACCCCAGCATAAGGCAGAGGGGAACGATATCAGTCGAGGGTGCAACCACAGACCACTTAGGTGTTTATGAATAGGCAAGAGGACGGAGCATGGGTCGGAGTCGAGACGGGGGACCATGATGGGTACTTAGGGACCCAGGGACGTGTTTACATTTGTTACCTGGATGGAGCCCAGATCGTGGGTTATCTGGGAGATATGTTCCACTCTTGCGTCCCATGGGCCGAGTATATTTGATTCAGTGCATCTCATTCATTTATTGTTTGCATCTTAGTAGATATTATGGGCTTAAGGTTGAATCCTTGGAAAAGTCGCTGCATGTGAGTTCTCCCCTGGGTGGGTGAGGATTGATAAGATATGTCGGGATTAGTGAGTTAGAGATCTCGGGTTGCTCACGGTAAATCTTCAGTTATGGAACCTCTCGGACTTTGATGTCATTCTTAGCATGGATTAGTTGGCGGCTGCCGGGTGCGTCATTGATTGTGTCGTAGAAGTTCGCACTACACGAGATGTCTTAATGTGCCTTCGAGGATAAACATGATCGCACCTCGGGCCAGTGTATGACTAGGTGGCACGGACGGTTGATGGGTTAGCTAATGCGCCTTACCTTGGAGGGCGACGGGGCCAAGGGGTTTGAGTCCCACTCGGGTGGTATCTGGGTTTGAGATGTTTCAGACCCAGGTTGTGGGATTACCTTCCCGGGGAGGGATGGGCTGCATCATTGAGCTTCACATACAGTAAATTAAGCCCATTTCTGACTGCTTAGGATGGCCTTTGAGATTAGTTGCAGACTCAGGTCAGATCAGGATTATTGGACAAGGGTTTATTAAATAAGGCACTTCCTGTGAGTGCTCCAGTTACATTAACAGAAAAGGATAAGACCATATTTGTGCATTGACTAAGGCGGGTTGAGCGGGGGTGGCGATCGAGGAATCGGTATCTTTCACAGGGATTGATGATTTGTTTGTCCGAGTTAGGAGGCGCGTGTATACTCTAAGATAGATCTCGTGGGGTACCATCGGTTTGAGAGTTAGGGAGGCAATGAATTATCCACACAAGACGGCGTTGGAGCTGTAGTATGAGCATTCGAGTTCACGGTGATGCCCGCCGGTTAATAGATACCACCCGGCAACATTCATGGATCTCATGCGCGGGTCTTCCACCCACTTAGATGGGTTGTGGTAGTTTTAATTGGGCGATCATCGCCGATGCACTCAGGGGCAGGAGGATCATGAGAGGATCGCGGTCGTTCTCGGACCACGAGACCATCGATTGTATGCAATTAAACCAGTGCCCAGAATTTTAGTTTCTTGAGGTGAAGTGCGGGACACGTCGTGGCAGTGTGTCGATAGACCTTGAGAAGGTTGAAAGATGTATAGTTGGAGTAAAAGTCGGTCTTGATCTATGATTTCTTGGGATTAGTTTGGATATTCTGGGGTTCATTAAGGATTTCTCTGTGGCTGCTTTTATGACTAAGTTGACCGGAAGGAGGTCGAGTTTTGAGTGGAATGTCTCGTGTGAGGAGGAGGCGTTTCGGGGTGAAGCAGAGACACTTTAGCTCTGATGCGGTAGTCGGGAAGGGAGTGAGAGTACTCAGTGTCTTTGTGATGCTTGAAAAGGACGGTGGAATGTGTTTTGATGCGGTCAGGGAGGTAGTGGCTTATGGTTCTCGACGAGTTCGAAGAATCACGAGCAGAATTGCCCTTGTGACATGGGTTAGCGCCCATTGTCTTCGCCTTGAAGATTTGGCGCCACTTTACTTATATCAGCGAGGGGTTCGAGGGTGTACTCGGACCACAAAGTCACGAGTATATTTTCACACAATGAGACCTCAATATGAAGACACGCAGATGGATGGGTTCCTGGGGTTATGGCTTCGCTGCGTTACCATCTGGCCGGCAAAGATGTGGTGTTGACTCGGTGGAAGTCCACGGGGAGCATTGGCTAAATATAGCTTCCGGGAGTGGCGGATGCTCGAAGCGTAAGGACAATTTGGAGCTCTGATACGGTGAGAAGGCTCAGTTATTTATATGGGAAGTTTAGGCTATGCCTTCCCTACTGAGGCGGGGTGATTGAGTCTCGAGGGCGAGACAGAGGTAGTGTCCATCGAGTACAGTGTGGTGGGCGATCCACGGTGACCAGTCTTCGGGTATAGAAGGGACGGGTGAAGTAGTTCCCCAGGTTAGCCCAGGTTGAGGAGAGGAAGTCACCGGGGGTTCCATTGCTCGTTGCGATTGCATCCAGGTGGCGCAAGATGTATCGAGATCTTAAGTCGCGGTATTATTAGATGGGATGAAGGAGCACATTGGGGTTTTGTTCGACGATGTCTCACGTGTCATCGAGGTAAAGGCCGAGGCACGGAGGCCTCTTGGGCTCTCCGGCCATTGGAGGTAGTGAAGTGGGAGCATCCTGATGGACTTTGTGACTCACTACGAACATCAGTAGACATATGATGCGGTGTGGGTCATGAGTGGGTAGGCTCACTAAGTCGGCACATTTCCTGGCAGTGCGGATGACCTTTGCTGGAGGTGCGGAATTTGTATATCTGAGATTTTTATGTTACATGGAGTGCCAGTATCCATCGTATCGGACAGAGATCCCAGGTTCACTGCACACTTTTGGAAGAGTTTCTAGAAGGCCATGGGGACACAGTTGATGATGAGCATCGCTTCATCCCACGAGACAGGATGGTCGGTCGGAGAGGTATACGGGTTTTAGAGGACATCTTTGTGAGCATGTGTCCTAGATTACCAAGGGTAGCTAGGAAAGGCATTTGCCCTTAGTAGAATTAAGCCTGCAACAACGGTTATCGAGGAGCAAGCATACAGGATGGCTGCCTATGAGGCCTTATATGGGAGGCCCCGTATCGATCTCAGGTTGTTGGACGGTGGGAGAGGCTCCACCGCGGGTCCTGACGATTAGGGGACACCGCCGAGAAGGGAAATTAGATTACGTCACGGAGGCAGCCTTCTCACATTTCGAGCCGGCCGAGGAAAGGGGTCGCCGATAAGCGGCGGCGACCTCTACAGAGTTTGGTGGGTGATCATGTCTTCTTAAAGGTGATGCTAAAGAGAGTGGTCATATTCGAGCAGCGAAACTATCGCGAGTTTATTGTATAGAGGTACTTTCAGAGGTGGGGGCAGTTGCATATCGATTAGCATTACAGTAGGTTTATGGGTGTCCATGAGCTATTCCATGTCTGCATGCTCGAAGTACCTCCAGTCCACGACTCGTAGTAGTGGTACAGGGGCGGGCTTGTTGTGTCTGAGGATGGGACCTTCGAGGGAGGGACACATGCGTATTATGGATGGCGAAGCGAGGTTTGTAGGTACAAGGCGTGAGGCTAGTTAAAGTGTTGTGGCAACACGGAGGGTGGAGGAGCAACATGGGAGCAGTGAGGACACAATGGTACAGGATATCCTTTTCCTCTTTGAGGCCCAGGAGGTACATGGTTTAGTCATTTGGCATTAAATATTTGTTACATATACATGTGATTGTATGTATATGTGTGTGTGTGAATTCGGGACAAAATTCTTTTTAAGAGAGGAGAATCATGAGACCCCGGATAAAGTAAAATGATAGACACGGGTTTACAAACACAGAGATTTCTCTAGATCTCGGATGTGTAGGACGTACCGTTGGAGTTCGTCTCGCGAGGAATCGAAAGTATATAGTCGAATTTCATCGGGTCGGAAGGTCGGGGGTATGCGTATTTCGAGATAAACGAACAAATGAGAGGGTGACACGTGGCATGAAGATGCATGCCATGTGGCACCTGAGGAGAAGACACTTGGCATTTGGGTGGAAGCCAGGTGTGGCGCCCATCTTGCATGGGGGATAGTGGTGGGAAAGTGGGCATGAATGACATGTGGGATACTATGTGTCATGAGGAGAGAAAGAAAAGGTGTTCTACACCTAGATAAGTATTCTCCATCTAAAGCAAAATGGGTTCGGTGGGAAGAGGAGAAGAAAAGAGAAAAAGAAAAAGAAAAGAAAGAAGAAAGACAACGGAGGAAGAAGAACCGTGATTCTACGGTTCGCAACATAAATTCGCGGCCGGTGAAACGGATCACACTTAGGGGTAGGGTTCTACTGGTTGAGATCTTTGTTTAAGAGCCATGAAATGGCCATAACAGGTCTTAGGAGTGAGTGGGCTGGTTTAAGGAATAATTTAGATAAATTATTGTTAGTTAGGGCTTAGGTTTAAGGTGCGAGTGGTTTTTCATAAATGCGAGTTCTAGAGCGATTTGTGAAATGCGTAGTTTGCAGGATGCGAGTAGGATGATTTTGGTTGTGAGCTGTATATGCTGTTCTCTGAGATTGGAGATTGAAATCCAGTTTTTTTTGTGTTATTGCTTGTTTGAATGACATGCAGATTGGGTGAGAAAATGATGTTAATATATATGCATGCTTGTTATGTGCGTGATGCTTAGTGTAGAAAGCATGTATTATGAGTGTTGCATGTAACATGAAATATTATGCAGTGACATTATCATTACCATGTACTGGGTCATCGTGAATCGGGTGTGAAGTGCATGAATAAAATGGATATTCGGATTAATAAGGCAAAATTATTACAGGAGGATTTGTCTGATGAACTGTCGGAGGGATTTGTCGATAAAGGGTTCTCGGAGATGGTCCAGTACTCGGAGTTTGTCTAATGGTTTACTATTCGGACGGTTGTCCAAGTATGAAAAATATTTTGATATCAAAAACAAAAAGCTTTTGTTTTGAAACTAGTTTTCTTACATGGAAAATTGCATGTATGAGAGAGTCAGTGAGGACTGGGCATGACATAGACATTCATATAGAAATATGCATATTTTATATGAATGAGTGTGAATGATTTGGTGGATTATGCCATTGCATAATATGCATAGGTGGGGAGTAGCCCTTGTGGAGATTTCTCTAGGGGCATAGCTATCCCAGTTGTGTGGGAAAAAATATTTTCGGTCTGGGAGGGACACGAAAACGCCGTGAGGTCCTGGGTTGAGAGGAAGATCTAGATGGTCTATCGTGTTCCTTTATAAAGGCTAGGGTGAAAACCGAGGTTTTTGTTTAAAGCGAACTGTGTCAAATTTACATTACTTGTGATATAAATAGGTGTAGTGCAAACCCAGATTATATGTTTAATCTGATTTGGTAAAGGGTTGTGTCTTGCCTTGAAGGGATGTTTGGTTGCGTCTGAACCATGAAGTCCTCTATTCGATGCTATGTATTATCAGGAACTTTAAGATTGTTTTTGTTGGGAAGTAAAGGAACTGGCCTGTTTCCCTACGAGGTATATTAATAGCCCCATCGATAAAGCAGTGTAAATTTGTCGAATCATAATCGGACGTCTGACCCAGTTATGGCCTTTTTGCTCATAAGGGTTTGAGAGGTTGAGCTGTGGCCGAGCTCATCTGGCCGAACTGACCTCTTTGGTCAAAGCTGAGCTCTCCTGGATGAGCTGACCTCTTGTTCAGAGCTGAGTTGACCTCTTTGGTCAAAGCTAAGCTCTCCTGGATGAGCTGACCTCTTTGCTGCCAGGTGGTGACTTCTGCTTTAGTTAGGCCGAGCTCTCTGCATGGGTGTTATCTTGACGATCTTGAGCTCTCTGCATGGTGGCCTCTTTTGGCCCGATGCGTCTCTGTAGAGCTGACCTCTTTGCGATCTTGAGCTCTTTGCATGAGGTGAACCTCTTTAAGTAGTCGAGCTCTCTGCGTGGCCGAGGCTCGCACAGGCACGATCTTGAGCTCTCTTTGCATGGGGCGAGCCTCCTTGGGCAGGAATGAGCTCTTTTGCATGGGCTGAGCATCTTTGGGTGAGCTGAGCTCTCACACGCAGGTTGGCCTCTTTGTGCGAGTTGAGCTCTTTTAAGTAGAGCTTCGGCCGGAAGCTGACTCGCGATACATTTCCAGACACGACCATAACTTCCTCGTCCGAAGTCCGTTTTACGCGTTAGTAGACTCTATGGAAAGCCCTTTGAATCTAGAATCCATCCATATATGGCTCAATATAATCTGAGCTCATATTTTTTTCGAAAAATTTGAAAGACAGTGAATTTTCTGTCGGTTACGCATGTCGGTTGCTGCTTTCGTATGGCTTGACTAGGATGACCATAACTTCCTCGTCCAAGTGCATTTCCACTGGGTGTTCTTAGACTCTATGGAAAGCTCCTTGAGTCTAGAATATGACCACATGCCTATGGATGGCAATTAGTGCTCAAATTTAGCTGAGCCGACCTCTTCTGGCCGAGCTGACCTCCTTTGGCCGAGCTGACCTCGTCTAGGGAATGAGCTCGACAACGCCAACTTCGGATGACCATAACTTCCTCGTCCGAAGTCCGTTTTGTGCGTTCTTGGACTCTATGGAAAGATCTCTAAGTCTATAATCTAACCATATGCCTGTGGATGGAATTTGGTGCTCACATAGTTTCTTAAAAATTTATCATTGCACTAAGTGCACTAATTACTAGAATCTTGAATGAGATGGATTGTTATGTGTCATTGCTTAATAATTGAAGTGGCTGTGAATATCGTGAATGAGGCTATTATAAGCATTTGAGGTTACTGTGAAAAGACCCCGAGTTTTGGGGCTGTCACAAGATTCATGACCCCCTGCGAAAAATTTCGCGAGGTTGCGAGGGGTACAACCCCTGCGAAAAATTTTACTCACGAGGCTCACGAGATTTCCCACTTTCTCTACATTTCGTTTTCTTTTCCTCTTTTTTCATGTTTAATCCTCTTGAAAACAGTTAGCCAACACTAAATCAATCGATTTGCAGTTCTTAATAGAACACACATGCAATTTTCTTGATGATGCATTCGAAATCACTTTACACCACTCAAAAACATTTCCGTTTTTTATTTCCAAGCAGGCACACACATTCATGTTCATACGAGAACAATGTGATTTGGTTTTGGAACAACATACTTAACGAAATGAGGAAGTAAGAAAACGAGCCAAAAGGGTCAGTTCTGGTCTCTTTTCCTTTCGATCTGATCTCGACTCAAGCTTTATCAGCCTCGGCTCCTATTCTAGCCTGAGCACGGCAAAAAGGGAAATATCAGTCAACCATTCTAGGGTTTCCAGTTAGGGTTGATTTACACTTGATAACTCTAAGCTTTTCCATGCATCCCAGACTAGAGTTACGCACCTTGCAAGACCAGCTAGGTTTTTGCTTGACCTAGCCGAAATGCTTCACCATAGATCGGCCTACGTTTTGTCGGTTTAGGAGTGAATCGATTAGGGCTTAGACAAGAGATGAACGTCTGGAAGAATGAGACAATTTCCACATATTTTCGGTTCTCAAAATGGAATGTGTGGGAGATGAGGGTTTGAGAGAGGAGTTCGTGCCTGAGAGAGAGTTAGTAGAGAATGAAATGTCTCTCAAAGACCAATATTTGGTCGTTTAATCCAAATCCTTCAATAAGCCTTGTTTGGCTACACACTAATTCCCAATTTTCTCACTTTAAAGCTTCATTTTACTTTCATTTTCACTTCATTTCATTTCATTTTCATTTTAACATCTACACTCCTCATTTAGGACCTTTAAGTCCTCATTTGATGTACACCAAATTTGTTCGCTCCTATAAATTTTTCGGGTTTATATCATTTCGTTTCCCGACCCGTTTCGCAGAAAAAAATATAATTTAATTTATTTTACACCCTGAACATGTTATAAAACTGTTAGGGTATTTTCAGAGCGTTACATCATTAGTGACAAGCAGTATGTCATCAACATACAAAACCAGGAAGATGTGTTTACTCCCACTGAACTTGTGGTATACACATTCATCAACCATATTTATCTCAAAACCAAATTGTGATGTCCCCTGAAACTAGGAATTGGATTAGATCAATCGTCGACTTAGGAAACTCGTGGATGTCAATGGCACCAAATACCACACTACCTCGTCCCATTCATAAGACTTTGTAAAGTTAACAACTTGATGGCCCTCAGTTTCCAATTTATCCATATTCATTTGAAACATGCAGGAATTCATAATTTAAAATGACCTATAAGGGTTTAATTACAATTCTAAGCGCATAATAAAATTACACAATTTAGGCCCCAGATTGTTCCAAAACATTTTACAAAAAGGTTATTAAAAGCCACATGTCGATTTTCTTCACAATTGTGGCCTCAAATGAGTGTTGTCCACCAGTCTATTCCGTGCCTGAAATATTTTCTCTTATAGGGTGAGCCACGCCCAGTAGAAAAACTTCCTACTAATTCGCATGCACATCAGGTGTTATGAATCAACAAAATTTATACCTAAACTGCGATCTTTGTAGCATGACTCTTTGCAGTATAGTGAGCTCTAGAGATCGGGCTCTTTGGGATGGAGTTTTTCGTCTTCACAAAATGAATTTGTATAATGATTCAAAATGGTGAGGCTTTTGTTTGGATTTGGTTGTCTAGCGATGGTTGTTTTCATGTGCGAAGGAAATTCGAAGCAAAATGTAAAGAAGACCTTGAAGTTTGGGCCACCGGTTTGTATGATATAGTTGCAAAGGTGTCCTCGGGTTATTTCCTCGCGGTAGAGGCCCGAATAGCGTATAGTCATTCCCATGGATCCTTGTTTAACTTTAAAATCCAACCATAGCTAACATTCCTCTTTTGAACTATGGCATTCTTGAGCATTTAATGTTCACTGAGTTGAAATCCATTTAACCATGATGGCTCGTAAATGACATCTAATGGATGTCAGTGTATCTACCATTAAGAATACACTGAACCTAAAAGCTTGCCAAGTATTGACCAAGGAAAATACATCAAATAGCATTTAAAACCTAGTTTTGAAAGTTTGGAACATGTCAACGATGCAACGTCTTGAAAAATAGAGAGGAACACAGTGACCCACATCGACCTACCCTAGCGACCCTCCTCTTCCAAGGTTTAGAGGCTTTAGCGAAACATCCTTTGAGTTATCATCCTCAAATGGTGTATTTAAGCTGAAAGTGAAGAAATAGGAGGAAAAAAGAAAACGAATGGGAAATGAAACCAGGGGCTATAATCGAAAATGCTTTAAGTGAAAGTTAGATTCAAATGTTTATAAGATGGCTTATATATGCACAAAGGTGGCGATCAATACTAAATAGTATCATTACAGTTGAACAGAAGATGGAAAAATAACAAAGGTCGTTTGTACCAAAACATGAAACGAGAACAATTTCGCTATAGCCCGAAAATTTCGCTATATAAGCGAGGAAATTTAGCTGCTCTTCAGTGAAATTACACTCTATGGCAGAAAACTACCGCTATAATTCGAAATTTCGCTATTATAAGTAATTTTTAAGCTATCTTGATGAAATTTTAAGCTATGTAGGAAATTTCTCTCTGCTTGCATCATGCATCATCAGGCACATCGACTTATTTCATCTTGGAAATTTCTTCATTCAAAACCAGAATTATATTTGAATATAAATCATAGAGAACTCGAGTGTAAATTAACTCCAACAGTATGCCTAGCTTGATGCACTTAAGTAGGAGAGGTTTATAAGGAAACCTGCAAAAAACGCACACAAGCGACCTCGAGAATACAAATCATTCAGTACCTAAGGACCTACCGTGTCAATTAAACCCAGTAATATGATTAGTACATAAAAGCACTCAAAACCTATCTTAAATAGGGTTGAAATACTTGCACGATTACTAATCACTCACTGGCATTTGCTAGTCAGTAGCAATGCAATAATATTCAAGCGAACAAAATATGAGGTCAAAAAAGGTTTTAGCAATGCATAGCATGCGATGAGAATCACAACTGGGCTAATGCGAAAGTCTCGAAAGAATAAGAAAACTATACCGCATTAATGACGACAAGCCCTCTCCTCGAGGCATAGACAGGCTCTTCTAGCTACGGGTTTGTTTGATCGAGTCTTAATCATAAACTCACAGCTTATGCATTCTCCACCTGCCAGGCAATTCCATAACCTTGTGTGCTAACAACCTAAATAGTCGGGACCACTGCCCCTTATTACATAACTCTTTTTGCGTTGCTTAGGGTGCAATGTTGAAGTTCGACTTCACGAGTCAAGTGTATGAGGATTAGCAGACGACTCCCGACCGGTGAAGGTTTAAGGCATCCAAGCCATGAGGATCTTTTCGACCCTGAGCTCTATAGGTTTCACCCCGGACTCCAGAATGATTTGAAACTACTGCTTTTCTGACTACGCTAAACTCTACCCGTCCACGGGTGTAGCGAACATAAGTCGGCGACTCCTGACCCCGGTGAGGTTTAGACACCCAGGGCTTTAAAGGCTTTACGCCATATACCCCTCAGTTAGTGCTCGGGTTTCAAGGCAAGCAATGCGTTATTCTTTTCTTTTCTTTTGCTTTTTTTTTTTTTGGAGACACATTGGCCTTCTATGCATGAAGTCCCATAATCTATTCAAGGAGTAAACAACACTAGGTTGAGATTTGCGACATGGGAGGGGGGCGGGGTTGTCTTGTTTCCTAGCCTCTCATTGAGACCCTAGCATTAGCTCAGTGTGTGGATAGCTAAAAGGTGGAAGAGGCCCCGGTTCATCGACACAAAGTTGACTAGTCATCCACTTAACTCGGCATAGTGGTCGTGCGGTGAGGTGGCGGAATCAGCAAAAAATTTATATCCTATCTTTCCTCCTCTTTGCCCAGTAGTCGACTCTTTGCCCGATTATGGCGGTCTAGGGTCGAACACAGGGATGGGTTTTCTTCGTACAAATGATTTGAGTGAAATCAAAACTGGTGAATTAAATTTGGATTTTGGGGTTTGGTTAAAAACAGGGGGTGTGGTTGGTTGCAAACTGAAAATAAATGAAATAAAGTGTAAAATAGAACTCCTTGAAGCATTAGGCCACTGGTTTTAGGGTTTTGAGAGTAACCACATCCGTTATTTTTCCTACAGGAGCATGACATATAGTCATTTCGAACCGGATCTTCATTTAGCTTTAAAAACTAAACCTATGATTTTCCCTTTTGAAACATAGCATTTAAATGGGCATAAATGTCACAACGGTGAAAACACATCCTAAAACCACACTCCCGATAACTAGCGGAGACGACAAGCGAGGCCTCAATGGATCTAGTGAAAGTATCCATTGAACCAAAAAAGAAGTTGCCAAATACACATTAAAGGAGCATGCTTAAGAGATTTTAACTAAGTGAGAAGGCAGAACACAAAAGCGACCATAATCGTGCGTTAAACGGGAGCCAGTGAGTTACCTCCCGCACCAGCCAATGACCGAGTCCTCTTTGAGAGGGGAAGAGGTCTGGCAGAACATCCTCTGAGTTGTCATCCTCGGAGGAGGTGTTTGGCAACCCGAGAAAAAATGGAAAGAAAGGAAAGAAAAAGGGAAAGGAAGCTGCGGGGAAAGCCTCCAGAAACTACGCATATCCAGAAATTCAAGTCTATCTTTTATTTGTACAAGCGAGACTTATATAGATGCTCGGTGTAAGGGAAGTTACAAAAACCAAAATTGGAAGAGTTATTACGGGGGGGTAAAATAGAAAAAAACTAAGCAAACAACGGGTGGCGGTAAGAAGCGAGCAGGCGACGGGAGAAGGCAGTGTTGGAGTTGGGAATAGTGCTCATGGGAAGCTTTCTGCGTGTTGTTTTTCTTAACATTTTGCTCTTATTTCCTTGATGTTTTGATCATACAATGTTGAGTTGACTTGAGATTCTTCGTGCTTGGATAAACTCAACAATTTTGGCATAATTAGCTGCAAAAGCAAAATTTGCCTAGAAATGTCGATAAAATAGTAGGGACCTTAATGTGCAAATCAAGGTTAATTAGCATGATTAGTACACAAAAGCACTAAAACACATAATAAATAGGGTTCAAAATAGCACTTTTTTGGGCACTAATCACCCCCAACCTACATTGCTAGTCCCTTAGCAGCTGAGAAAAGAAAGAAAGAAAGAAAGAGCATACAACGATAACAAAATAATGTTCACAGAAATTATATTTCAAAAGGTTGTGAATGAGTAATGCAACCTAAGGAAAAATCATCAAAGCAAGTGTCAATAACTATCATGAGAGAATGAATACCATACAAAATTGAGTGTCAAGAGCTTCCTTCTCGATGAAGCTCAACCATAAACTTCACCAAAATCCTAATTTGTTGATTGGCTCGCCATGATAAAGCTATCATTGCACTCTCCCCAACTAGCTATAACCGACCTAGCATGCTAACCAACCTAAAATAGATCGGGACCCACCTCTTATTCCTGATTTTTTTTTTTTTTTTTGTGTGTTGTAGGGGTGCAATGCTGAGGAATCGACCTCACCAAAGTCCGTATAGCAGGGATCACAGGTGACTCCCGGCTTGATTAAGGCTTAGGGCACCAGAGTCGCAAGGATCTTTCGACCTGAAGCTCTTCGAGGTTTCTGGACTTCGAATGGTTGAGACTCCAGCACCTACAACTTTGCTAAACTCCACCCATCCACCCATGCTTGTTTCTTAGAAATCTGTGACTCCCGGCAGTGAAGGTTTAGGAGCCTTAGGGCTTTAAAGGCTTTCGCCCGTATACCCTCGGACCGTGCTTTCGGGTTTCAAGGCAAAGTGTTGCAATTTTATTCTTTTTCTTTTCTTTTCTTTTCTTTCTTCTTTTTTCTTTTTCGTCTTTTCTTTTTCCCACGAGGGTCCTTAACCTATTAAAGGTGGTCAATGAAACTAGGGTAGGTTATGCAAAGTAAAGGAGGTTGCACAGTTTTTCAACCTATCATCGAAACCTAATGTGCTCGGTGTGTGGTTAGCTAAAGGTGGAAGAAAAATGTCAAAATCAATAAGAATTCAACTAATCATTCACTCTGACGAGCATGGAACCAATCTAACATCGATAGGAATTGGACAAAGTTTAATTTTCAGGAAACCACGGGTGTTTAGTATAACGACTTTATAGAAGGAACAGCGACTTTATAACGACTTTATAGAAAGGGACAACAAGCCACTAAACATCACAAAATGGGCTTGAACAAATGATAACAAAACATAAAATACAAATCCACTTCCTTTACTAACTCTCGGCAAAGCATCTAGAATGTCGAAATGGGGCTCGGAATGGAAAATTAGAGAAGGAGTGTGTATATGATAATATGTGATCATTGCTGGATAGGAAGCCGTAGCTTTCCATGACCTTATTCACTCGGTTGGGCTTGAATAAACAAGTTAGGAGAAGAAAAGAGAGGAAAAAGCAATGATTGGACCATTTTAAATTACACTTTCATAATAATCTCAAGAAATGTTATTTCTAGCCATATTTGGATTCTACACTGCTAAGCTTTCCAACGGTACCAAGAACGCCTAAAAGCGGAGTTCAGATGAAAGTTATGAGCGAAACAAATTGGAGGTCAAAGCACATGGGGCATAAACGAAAATTTTTATTAGCTAGCGACTTTAAGCTAATAGCAAAATTTATTAAAACTAGCGAAATTTGGCATTTCGGTAAGTTCACGAGAAATTTCGTATCATCCCCAAGCAGAATTTTGATTTTTTAGTTTTTTTCAAATAAAATAAATAGTAAAAATAAAAACTTTTTTTATATATATTAAAAACGTTTTTATTTTCAAAAAAAATTTTTTTTTTAAGACAAAATTTTTTTATTTTTATAATATATATAAGGAAATAAAATAAAATGTTTTTAAATAATATATATAAAAATAAAAATAAAACTATAAAAAAACAAGCAGTTTTTGATATATATATATATATATATATATATATATATATATATATATATATATATATAATATAAATAAAATAAAAATAAAACAAAAAGAAACCTTTGTGCCTTATTTAAATCTGTAGTGGAGGCCTTGCATTTGTTTATTTATAAGCTTTGTGTGCATTTAGCTAAGCTAGCGAAATGCACTTTTTCTATGAAAAATCTTCATTTTTAAGCTACTCATGAATTTTAAACTAAGCTATTGATTCGCTAACAAAGAAATTCATATCTCGTAAAATTTTGGCGTTAAGCTAGAATTACTGAAATTTTAAGCTATAGTGCCAAAACTTCTACCCTTCTGCTTTTCTTTCCCTTTTCAATCCATGCTTGAAATTTATAGCGCAAAAGTGATGCCGAAAAATTAGAAAAACTTGAAAAGAGTAAAAATTAATCTAAAAGCATAAATTAACTAAAAATTAGAGATAATCTAAAAAGAAAAATTAAAGAAATCAAAATAAAATAGTAAAATAAAATAAAACTAAAAAACAGAATTAAAACAAAAGGGAGGGGCTTATAAATGCAGGGGTTCGGATGTAATCAGGCAGCACGGGAACAAATCCATGCCATGCGGGTATGTGCATTTGCCATCTTGTTGGGGTAGTGGCAAAAATATGGCTTGATGGCCACTAGCCTCACGAGATTTTGCATGGGTGACAGTTAAGGTTGAGACTTGGCTTTGGGACTCTGAGTTTTGAGTTCTTTCATAGGTGTTGATTTGTAAGTCAAGGAATTGAAGAGAATTAGAATATATACTTAATTAATTTGAAGTAGCTCTTGGCGGTGGGTATTTGGTGTCTTGGGCGTGCGGTGGTGTCAATCCTATGGGATTTGGTTGAATGACATTCTTTTGGGGCACTTCCACTTTGCTTTTGTTTCACGCCCTCCTCGGTCGACAAAAATGAATTTCTTCTTGGTTCTCCTTGGAAAAACAACATCACACATATCGAGAGTTCAGCGATCCTTCGAGATAATTCAATAAAATCCTCTATAAGCTCACAGTTGTAGGTACATTTGTTCACCACTCCTCTGCTACATTATGTCACTTTGACAATCCTCCTCACAGTGGACATTTATTTGCGATCAATTAGGTCTTCAATGGGAATCTTGCAGGTTGTCAGTTTATGCTAAAATCAATGTTCATCCCATCTAATCTTTGGTCGAGGAATTCTCTCGGTATGGATTTTTCACTCGATTGAGCATTGAATTCCTTTTGTTCTCGCCACGGCATCTTACCAGTTTGGTAGATGCAGAATTGCTTGCTCAATTAGGGAGATTGGCTGTGATGGTTGAGGCTGAGACAAAGAAGCATACTGTGGATGTGGAGGAGGTGGATAGGATTGAGGAACACTATAGGCAGTGCACTCATCCATTTAGTCTCATAGTCCCTCATAGACCTATTTAGTTTGGATTTCTCCCAAAGGTTTGATTTTGCCATGGGTTCTATAGTCCCTCATTGTCATGTAAGCTCTAGAGGTTACTCTCGGCGTATTGCTCTTCATGTGGGGGTTCCATTTTCTCTCGGTCGATTTTCCCACGGAACGCTGGCCCAGAATGCTACCTTGAAATTTTTGATCGAAAATGGATTTATCACGTGACGAGGCAACGAACGATCTGGCAGTGACTTTTTTTTTTTAAATATGGTGATGAACTAAAAAAAATGACGGTGAAGCAATAAAAATTCACGGAAACTTGTGATGAGGATCTGAGTGTTAAGTCATCATATGCACTTAGGCTGCATCCGACAGCGGCGCCATTTGATTAGTGCCATGACAGGGTGGTAGGTCGAGAAAGCAAAATTTACTCTATCCTATACTCATCTACTACGTGAAAGTCAAGAAATTTCGCTGCGATATGGCGGTCTAGGTTAGACAGGGGATGGGTTTTCTTGTTACAAATGATTTGAGTGAAATCAAAGCGGTGAATTAAATTTAGTTTTGGGGTTTTGGATGAAAGCGGGGGGTGTGGTTGGTTGCAAGCGAAATGAAATGAAATAAAATTGTAAATGAACTCATGAAGCATTAGGCCACTGGTTTGGGGTTCCGAGTAACCACGTATCACGGGTATTTTCCTCGCGTTGGAGCTGTGACTTCATACCTAGTCTACGACCCAGGATCTTCATTTTAACTTTAAAAACTAAACCCTATGATTTTCCCTTTGAAACATAGCATTTAAATGGGCATAAATGTCACTAACGTTGAAAACACATCTCTAAAACCCTACTCCACGATAACTAACGGGGAGCAATGCATGAGCCTCTGATGGATCTAGTGAAGTATCCATTGAACCAACTTGCCAAATACATTAAAGAGGCATGCTTGAGATTTTAACCTAAGTGAGAAGCGAAGCACTGACAACCATAAATACG